>JAODAL010025321.1:0-58845 GCA_025379985.1 Phyllomedusa bahiana
AGGAGATGGAGGGGATCGTGGGGGATGTGCAGAAAATTAGTGACAGAAACAGAAGTTTTTTCTCTGTAAAAAAAACATCCGCAGTTCACAATGAGGCGCGAAAAATGTCGTGTGAACCCAGCCCTACCCAGAAAAAACACAAAGGGCCCGAGCCCCGGATGTTTTAGGACCCTAGCAACGCCCCTGATGGTCTGTGTGCTAGACGACTGGCTAGGGTACCTGACCACACCAGCAGGCACAGGCATCATCGTCTTGCATGAGTCAGGGAGCATCTATTCTGGAGGAGGGACCAGTGGTCCTCGGTGATGTTCAGTGAGTTGATTCACTCTAAGCAGAAATGATGACCATCAACGATGCTACAGAAGTCAAGAAGAGCGCTATGCATCAGCTACTGTTGTTGCCAGATGAGCCTTTGGTAGCTGTGGAGTTTCAGTGTGGGCAGGTGTGTCTAGTCAATACAGAACTGCCCTACACTCTGTGAATGGTCCAGTGACCGCCTCTACTACTTCAATAACAACATTGCTCCAGATCATCAAGGTTCTATTAGGGAACGGCTGTTGGAGACTGGGATACCTCAAATGGAGTAGCCTGCACTTTCTCCAGACCTGAACCCTCTAGAAAACCTGTGGGATCAGCTCAGTCGCCGTGTAGAAGCTCGTAATTCTATGCACCTGAACCTCAATGACCTGACCGGCGCCCTGCAGGAAGAGTGGGACGCCATGCCTCAGCAGCCAATAACCCGACTTGTGAACAGCACTGGTTTAAAAGAGGCGGCAGAGTGTAGCAAGCCAATGAGATTGCCATTTCTCAAATAGACTACAAAACTTAATTCGGCTGTGCACATCTAAAATATATTTTGAAAAACGTAAGCATAGGTGCACACTGAAAAGGCAATAGCATACATCTAATACAAATATCAGTGGCACACTACAAAACTAAGTAAAACAACAAGGTATAAAGGAATATTGGAAATGCATTAATGCTAAGGAAAATATGAAAAACCAGGGACTCTTAGTTTACAGTTTTTGATCAAAGATTGTAATAAGCTCACCTCCCAATAACGTCAAGGGGATCCCAGCACAGAGATAAAGTCTGCAAGAGTCACAGAAAGGCAAAGAAGTGGACATATTTGGCTACATCACACACTGATGACTGCTTCATTGTAAGCAATGTCCTATGGAATCAGATGATGAATGGCACACAACTCCAGGCACATTTAACGGAGGGGAGAGGCAACCGAGTATCATGTCAGACCATTCGAAACTGTTCACATGAGCATGGTCTGCAGGGGCGTCGCTAGGCTGTTTTATTCGGGGCTCGGGCCCCGAATAAAACCCCCTGTGCCCCGAGTCTCCCGGGCTCCAGGCCGCTGCCGTGGGCTTGGAGCACCGACTGGCTCTTCAGCTGCATGTGCGTCCGCTGGACGCACACTCAGCTGAGGGCTTCTGCGGGGCAGAGAGTGAGCGCTCCCTGCCCCGCAGACAGTGTCGGCCCTGCAGGAAGAGTGGGACGCCATGCCTCAGCAGCCAATAACCCGACTTGTGAACAGCAGGAGATGTCATTGTCAAGCTGTAATTGATGCTCAAGGTCACCTGATGTTATTGAGAGACTTAGGGCCACATGTATGAACCTGTTTAGGTCTAAAACTCACTTTTTTTGCCCATAGGTTACTATGGGCAAAATAATGAGTTTTAGACCTAAACAGTTTCATACATGTGGCCCTTATTGTTATTTGATGGTGTACACCCTCCACTTGGCTTTTGTTGTCTTTTGTTTCATTAAATCATTTGAGATGAGAAAATCCACATTGAATGCTACAACTTAAATGGCTGTCTTTCAGGATAAAATATCACCGTGCCATGAAAAGTTTTACGTTTTCCATATATTTTAACCGAAAGCCAAATATCCCTAACTTTTTGTGAGTAGTGTACATAAGCAAAGTTGTACCTCAGGGCTGACTCTCTCTCCATCATCCTTTCTCTTTTTGTATGTCTCGCTAGGTGGCCTCTGTATTGAATAACATCCAGAGGCTACGGAACCAGCGATTTCTATTGGTCCATGGCACTGCAGATGGTGAGACACTCTCCATGGAATGAACAGGTGCATGTTGAGCCACTTCATTTGAAATGCACTATAATACATAGCATGTGTTCCTTATAAAACAGGAATGCACATTGGGAAACCATGTTAACTGGTACAGAAACCCATTAGCATTTTATTTTTATCCAAGTAATGTATATACTGTACATAGTAATGATATATAACTGGCTGCTGTGGGTTACTGTATATGTGTACTTTCAGTACATAACCCCTATGGTATGCATGATGGATGGCAGAAGCCTGTGAGAAAGACTAATGTAGACTGCTTTCAAACTGAACATCTTATAAAGAATGCATGTGCTTCACAGTCTGAAAAGCAAAAAGCAATAGGAATAAACAGTGGATCCCTGAAGCTGACCATACACACTAGATTTCAGTGGAATCAGACAACCTTCTAATGTATAGAAGCCCTCTTGTCTCTCCCTGATAGTAGATGTCAGCAGAGAAAAAGATCGAACAAATGAACTTTAAAGGGGATGTATCGCTTCCTTACTTCGGCTGATTCACACTTCTCTTAGCTTCCCAGCTCTGCAGATCAGGGCGTTTCTTCCCCTCCCACGGGATACATAACCCCCCTTCACTGCGGCCTAGACTCCCCCCTCCCCTCTGAGCCCACATATCACTTTTCTCCTCTATCAGTCTTTTTTTAAAGAGCTGTAACATACCAACGGGCTGCATTCAATCAAACTGACACTGATCTCCTCTCACAGCGGGAATGTTTTACAGCTTTCTAAGAAAACTGCACGATCTGCGTGTAGCAAGAGTTTGCACGGGGACAAAAAACTGCATGTTTTCTCATTTACAATCTGCTGCAGTCTTTTTTGCTGGGTGGGGAACAGAAAAATGCACGCCCCTAACTCGAGTCATTCGTACAGCCGTGAATCGACCCAGGGGCTGTACAGAATGTAAATGACTCTCACTAGTGAAATTTCAAGGGGGAGGGGTTAGGAGGGATTAGACCCACACTGGGTATCATGTAAATAAAAACACAAGATAAGGGGCAAGTGAAACAAGGCAGCTTTGCTAAGACACCAATTGCAAATTTCTTGTTTTCACTTCCCCCCTTATTCTGAAGACCATTTAATGAAACAATAACACCCCTTTAACTCCATACAGACATTTGATGTAATGGTACATCACAATGTCGATAAGTTGAATGAAGGTTGCATAGTGGGCAGGGGGCTGGGTGTTATTATAGCTGACACTCACTGCTAACAACAAGGAACAGAGCCGGCTCCGGTCCCTGCTGTTTATCCCTCTAGACGGTCTAAATTAGTGAGTAAAAGTGCTGCACACCGTTCCTCACTATGGCCTCCCTCCCCCCTTAAGATTTCAGGGTGCCACTAGTTACCATGGCAGCTGGCAGCCTGAAGAATGCTTTTATAGCCTCCATGTATCTATTTCTTTTACTTTCTGCCTGAGGCAGGAAGTAGTAAAACCACCATCTTGGTACATTATTTATATAATGCAGAAGGGTGTACAGGCAATTACGCCCCTTATTGGTCAACTACCCTAAGGGGACTAAATGTACAAGTAAAAAAGAGGTTGAAAAGTATAAATAAAAAATATTTATAGTTCAAATCATCCCCTTATGTCATTTTACAAATAAAATCATTTTTTTTTAAAGTTACTCGTAATTGGTATTGTCATGTCCGTAAAAGTTCGATCTATTAACCCCTTACCGACATTTGTCGTACTCATACGGCAATGTCGGGTAGCGGTTCCCGCAAGTTGCCGTATGAGTACGTCAAGGGGAATTTTGGGCGCGCTCCCCAGGCCGGAGCGCGCAAGATCGCGGCATGGAACCGGCGGTATATTACCGCTGGCATCATGCCGCATCCCCCACGGCTGGAGTGAGCTCCTGCTGCCCGAGATCCGGCGCAGTAATGGCGCTGAACGCCGCTACTGAGTCTCCTACCAGGCAGCCCTGATGCTGAATGACAGCATCTGGGTTGTCTGGTGACGTCACAATGCCCACAATGCATTGTGGGCAGCGTGACAGACAGTTGCCATGGAGACCAGCATACAGCTATAAGCTGTAGCTGATCTCCTATTGCATGAACAATCTGACGATCGTTCATGCAATTCCCCCCTGGGGAAAAGTGGGAAAAGTGGGAAAGAGTAAAAAAAAAGTGTAAAAAAGTAAAACACAAACACAAAAAATAAATAAAAACACGTCAATCGCCCTTTTCCCCTTTACAAGCAGAAGATGGTGCTACAGTGCAAATTTAAGAAAAAGAGAATGCTCTCATTTTTTTTTAAAAGTACTAAAACATTACCGAAAATTCTACATATTTAGTATCACCAGAATTCTATCGACCCGCAGAATACAGATAACAGTGAAAACTTTATTACATATAATCCATAGGCTCCAACACCAAAGGCAAAACGATAAGTGACTAATACGTGACGTTTCGGTCAGTCATGACCTTTTTCAAATAGTCAAATACAATAAACATAAAGATATACAACATAATGAAATAAAATCTCAACGGAGAAATATATATAATACAAAAATATACAATACATGTATGCCTGTACATGGAAAACATTAAAATTACATGACCCAAACAGAGGGTTTAATCATTACAGTAAAGAGAATGTGCTCTGAACAGGTTGGAATATAACAATACAGTGATATATTATCTCAAAAGGTAGGTACATGGGTGAACCTGTAATGTTATAAATATAATACATTACATTGCATTGGCAAGTAAAATAGTAGTGTAGCAGTGTCAAAAATGGCCATGTCCAAAGGTAAGTATCAAAATAAGCTCAAACAGGACATAGTGCAGAGGATATATATATGTATGTACACATACATTCTAATAGTGGTAAGATGGTATAAAAGAAGACCACTCAACCATTACAGGTGTGGTATTGATAGAAAATCAACATCAGTACATAGGGGGATAAAAGGATCCCAATAGAGGTATGCATACTATTCCAATGGACCAGCAATAATAAGCTATACCACAGCTACAAAACCCTGTTATGTCCTAGGGGAAAAAAAGGGGACTTTTTCTTACCATAGGATGTGAATGGAGGACTTAGGGAATGGGCAGCACCCCATGAAATGAGAGCTAGATGGAACACTAGAGGCATAGGAACAGAGTTTAATAGTGTCTGGGTTGGGAATTCCTGGCGCCCAAAAACGCTTGTCGCAGAGCCGGAAGTGACGCGCCAAAGATGACAAAGTGACGCGCCAAGATGGCGCGTGCGCCGACGATAATAGAGGTCTAGTCTGGGTGAGGGCAATGGCGCATGCGCAGAGATGCCGTGCCGCAGTGCATCTGTGATAAAGGAGACTGTAAAGAAAGAACAAGGATTAGAAAACTGTGTACAAGTGTGGGAAATAGAAAATATAACAGTAAGGAATGTAGTAGGACATTAAAATACAGAAGGATACCAGTAATGGCAAGAGAGGAAGCAATATAGAGTATATGGAAGAATAGAGTATATGGAAAATAAACGGAAAAGAGAAAGGAAACAAAGCTAAAATGAATAAAACTCTAAGCGGTTAACCTGCCCTATCCTCTTGTTCTTGTGATAAATATGACTACTAAGAGATAAGAAAACCAGCTCACCCATTCGAGGGATGCATGGAAGACGAGAGCACCGACACTTAGTAGAAAACAAAAGGGTAAATCCAGCAGCCTCTAAATCTTAGCTTTTAGGGCTTGTCCCCACGGCTGGTATTTGTCGTTTTTTCCGGTTTGCGGTTTTACAAACTGTCTGAAAACCGACAAGTAACGCTCTCCATACAATTCAATAGAAAATCCGTGCAGCAGTGCTACTGCGTGGATTTTCCGCCGGACGGCTTTTGACACCACTGGCGTAATGAAAAACTTAGAACATGTTCATTCTACCGCCTGGATTTCGGGCAGAACATGAACATGTGGGTGCGAAGGGGAACGGCTTGAATCCGCAAACTGCGGACAGAAACTGCCCCCTTGTGTGCCAAAAACAGACCAAATACCGGTCGGGGTTTTAGAGGATGCTGGATTTACCCATTTGTTTTCGGGAAATATGAGTTAAACCTTCTATGGTGATGTTCACACAGCGTTTTGAATGCATTGTTCGGATCCGAAAAACATATTAAAAAATGCTACCTAAAACGCATCCACGCACAAAGTGAGCTGCATGTTTGTATGCGTTTTTGCTGCAGCAGAAATGCACCCTATAGTTTTAAATAAGATCTCTGCTGCGTCAAACGGATCAAGAATAGACATGTCAATTTTTTGAATGGATCCGAAAGACGCATGTAAAACACGCATCGGTGATCACTCTTCTGAATGTCGATGCATGTTTTACATTGAAAGCAATGTAAATCACACTGCTCATTGTTAGATGCGTGTTTGGGTCCGAAACAGGGATCCAAACACGCATCTAAGAAATGCTGTGTGAACATCCCCTATATGTACAGACCCCAACTGGAGGAAAGCAAAAATCACCTTTTCGAAGGAACCAGTCACACAGAGCATGCTATCTAATCTGCAGATAGCATGTTATAGAGCAGGGAGAGCTGAGCAGATTGATGTATAATTTTGCTTGAAAAGATTCAGTAGAATTTCTAATTTATTCATTCCATTTACTGCCTATTCTGGGTTAAGGAGTCCAGTGGGCTGTTTTATCAGTGACTGACAGCTATCGCTATATGTGCACTCATAACATGAAGGCTGCCAGTCATTGATAACACTGCCTACTGGACTCCTTAGCCAGAAAAAGCAGTAAATTAAATGAATACATGACAGGTTCTGCTGAATCGCTCTCTACAAAATTATATATCAATTTGCTCAGCTACTCCTGCTCTATACTGTGCTGCATGCAGATCAGATAGTATGTTCAATGTGACAGGTTCCCTTTAAGTCACAAGGTTCCAATTTGCCATAAACTTCATAAAATTTCTACATGTTCCCTCTGGTAATCAGATATGTGGATCAGCATTTATAGGGGTTATCCAGGAGTTTAAAGGGGTTGTCTCATCTCAAAGTTTCATAGGATCCATGAATGAAATAATGCTGCTTGGCTCTGTCACTTCCTGGTCAAGCTGTCTGTAATTATCTGTTTATCAGTCTAGATTAAATAAATTACCTTCTCTGAGGTCAGGAGAAGCTGCTGAGCTAATATAAACAGTAGAGTAATTAGTCTTTTGTCTGAAAGATCAGATAACACACAAGCTTTCACACTGCTGGCCCTGAAGTCACTCCCTGCTATCAGATAAAACAAGCAGCAGGGGAGGTGGAGTACACAGGTTGGTCACTTGGGGAACCAGAGAGAGCACAGAAGGTGATAAAATCACTTGTAGCTCCTTAACAAAAAAAGATGAACAACGCAATATATTTGGAAAACGTCTTCATTTAGTGTTCCCTATATTTTGAAAGCTATTCTTTGTAGCGAGACAACCCCTTTAAAGATTTTATAGAACACCATAAACAGCATTAATATAGGGTGTAGTAATTCTTGTTCAAGCATGTTACATAAGTTTACGTTTTGCATAGTAAAGTGATATTTTTAGACTTTGTGATGAAATTACACTTCCTTTAACAGAAAGCAGTGAGCCTGTGTTTTCTGTGTTGTCCACAAAAAAAATATTTTTTTAGGCACAATTTACATGTTTTATGTAAAGATGTCATATCCCTCCTCCCCTTTAATGTATCACCACAATCTATAGAAAAAACAGTCGGAATGCTTGCAGTTGAATTTCTGATCACTAAGCCCAATAATATCCTAAGGGTATGTTCACACGGTGTGTTTAGTCCGTGTGAACATAAGCTTTTAAATGGACCCTAAACGGACCCAGAAACTTATCTAACAATGAGCAATGTGATTTACATTGCTTTTACTTTGAAACACGCATTGACGTTCACACGAGTGATCCCCGATGCGTGTCTCACTGTGTCTTTCGGATCCGTCCCAATAACTGACATGTCAAAGACGCAGCAGGAGCCCTATTTAAAACTATAGGGTGCGATTCTGCTGCATCCAACACGCATCCAAACATGCAGCTGCATGTTGGAAACGTGTTGGATCCGTTTAGGATCCAATCGCTGCTCCTTTTCTAGATGAGATTTTCGGATCAAAAATCGGATCCAAAAACGCCGTGTGAACAGCCCCTAACACTTTCAGTTCTGTAGAATCACTTCTCAGCAGTCTCCTCAATGTCATCACAGGCAGGATTAAAATGACAGGTAAGGCCTCGTTTACACGGCTTATTTCGCCGCTATTTTGCCGACGGATTGACATCGTCAATCCGTCGGCAAATCAGCCGAAATAAGTAAAAACCTATTTTCTATTGATTTCAATAGAAAATAAAGGCTCGTCGTTCCACACACGCGTTTTTTCCGTGCCGGATTGCCGCCGCGGATTGACGACGGCAATCGGACGGAAAAACAATGTGCATGTCAATTATTACAGACGATTCACCGCCTACAATGATTGGAGATGGTGAATCCGTCGGGAAATCATTTACAAATACGTGCCACACTTAGTGGCACTTATTTGCAACTGATTTCACAACTGATTTCGGAACGTATTTACGATCGGCAATCCAATGTAAATACGTTCTGAAATAAGCCGTGTGAAAATAGCCTAACATCTATTCATAGATAACACAAGATTCACTATTCACAATAGGGGGATTGTCACAGCTTACTTCCCCCCACTCTACACAGGTCACAGAGCATGCCCGCAACACTGTCCCAGAGAAGTCAATGAGCATTTCCTGACTAGAGGTTCCTATGAACCATATGTCTACTGTAAAGCATATCTCTAAATCCCGTTGACAGCAGCTTAAGAAAGATGGCTGCTCCCTGAATTGTGTGCAATTAGAAAAAAAAACAAATGAGGAAAACGGCTTTTGTTTCAGTATCTGGTTTTATTATAAAAAATGAGGGTGATACATTTCCTTTAAGCAAATGAGAAAGGACAGCTTTATTCACATTTGTTCTCAACCTTTTTAGACTACTAATTCTGTCAGCCATACCAAGTCATCAGGTTTGATATCATTAGCGGTGTCAGGCTCTGTTAACATCTGCATGATGATTTCTGTTATAAACAGAAACCACATTGTGGTGCCAGATCCCTCACACAGTGAACACTGGTAGTGCCGCATGGACCTCATTGACTTATAATGGGTTCTAGCAAGTTTTGCCAAGGTGTTTTGGCAGTTGCTTTAACTAGAAAAAAATAGCTTTGCATACAGTGCTATTGTTCATCTAAATAAAATACAGAATCTGCGACTGAAGCTTAGGGTATGTTCACACAGCGTGTTCAATACATTTTTGGATATGTTTTTGATCCGGAAAACACTTTCAAAACGCAAATGCAAGTGCGTGTTTGGATGTGTTTTTTTATAGTTTTAAATAGGGCGTCTGCTGCGTCTCTTGGATCAAGAATTTCCATGACAATTCTTTGAAAGGATCCGAAAGACGCATCAGAAAGACACAAGTAAACACGCATCGGTGATCACTCCTCTGAACGCCAATGGGTGTTTTACATTGAAAGTAAATCACACTGCACATTGTTAGATGCGTGTTTGGGTCCATTTAGGGTGCGTTCCCACTGCAGAGGACAAATACCGGTCAGTTTACCCGACCGGTATTCGTCCTATTTTGCGGCAGTCCCTATGGCCGCGGGGGGAGGAGGGGGCTTTTCTCCGCGATGAGTGGAGAAAAGCCCTCCCCCTTCACATTCACAAGCACAGATTCTGTC
The DNA here is from genome assembly GCA_025379985.1 of Phyllomedusa bahiana. Lineage (NCBI taxonomy): Eukaryota > Metazoa > Chordata > Amphibia > Anura > Hylidae > Phyllomedusa > Phyllomedusa bahiana. The sequence goes on from JAODAL010025321.1 coordinate 9,814, forward strand.
TGAAAACCGGACGGAAAATTGTGCTTGTTGAATGTTTTGCGACCGGACCGCGGGCGGAAAAACCGGCGGTCGGAAAACCTGTGCAGTGGGGACTGCTGCACAGATTTTCCATAGAGCACCATTGTGCTCATTTTCGGCTGGTTTTTCAGGCGGTCTGTACAACCGCAAACCGCCTGAACAACCGGCCGAAAACCCGTGCAGTGGTGACATGCCCTTAGGGTCTGAAACACTGATCCAAACACGCATCTAAAACGGATCCAAAAACGTATTGTACAAGGAATGTGAACAGACCCTTACAGTAAATATCGTTTAAGTGAACTTCCTTCTTAGGATATGTTCACACATCGTTTTTGGATCCGTGTTGGATTCGACAATCGGATCCAAAAACGGTGCAGCAATCGCATGTAAAACAGCTGCGTGTTTGGATGCGTGTTGGATGCAGCAGGATCGCATCCAATAGTTTATTATAGGGCTCCTGCTACGTCTTTCGGACCAAGAATTGACATGACAATTCCTGGAACGGATGCGAAAGACGCAATGAGACGCGCATCGTGATCACTCGTGTGAACACCGGTGCGTGTTTCTAATAAAAAGCAATGTAAAATCACATTGCTATTTATTCGATACGTGTCTGGGTCCGTTTGGGGACCGACAGACAGATTCAAACACGTATCGAAAAGCATATGTTACACGGAGTAAGGGCTTGTTCACACAACGTTTTGGATCATTTTTACGGATCCTTTTTTGACAGTTGAAAAGCGCATCCGGAAAGCGGATCCGCAAAGCGCAGCAGTTGATACTTTATTTTGATCCGTTCGAATGCCTCTCTCTCTTTCTCTTCCCCTCTCTCTCTCTCTTTCTCTCTCTCCCTCTGGCCCCCCTCATAAGTGTCCTGCCCCATTCATAAGTGTTCTGCCCCATTCGCCCCGCGATTCATGCTGCGCCCCACTCACCACCGGTACATTCTGCGCCCCCGTCCCGCGATCCATGCTGCGCCACACTCACCGCCGGTCTATGCTGCGCCCCACTCACCGCCGGTCCATGCTGAGCCGATCCACCAGTCGCCGCTCACCTGCGATCCCCTCCTCCATCGGACGCCGCCGCTCATCTGCGCCAATCCACCTGCCGCCGCTCACTGCGCTTTTCGCATCCGCTTTCAGGATGCTAAGCGCAGCTGATACGTACCCGGAGTGTGGAGCGCTTTTGGACAGGTGCCAAAAGCGGACTCCATTATCTCCTATGGGCCTTCACTTGCGTAAACCGCAGTAAAGCGGATGCGAAAAGCGCAGTGCAGGAGAGCTCTCAAAAGCGCATCGTCGATCTCCCGTGAGAACAGCGATGCGCTTTTGCCATTGAACACAATGTTAATCACCTGACAATTGTTAGATCCGTTTTGCGGATCCGAAAAACGGATCCGTAAAACGGATCACAAAAACGTCGTGTGAACAAGCCCTAAAACACACTGTGTGAACATATCCTAAACGTCACCTCCGACTAAATTTCCTTCTTTATCAGTCATCAGACCAACGTTTTTTTAGAACAAACTTTTTCTGTTAATATATTTGATGAACATTTTATATTTTAACCAGTCTTTTTTCAACTTTTACTGCACATTTTATGACATGAACAGTGCGTTCAACAGTATGGTCACTACTCTTCACTCCAGAGCCATCTTTCCACACCCACTCTGAGCAATAACAATGCCATTTAATTCTGACATCTCTGGCACAACTAGCTGCTTGCCATAAGAATAAACTGGCTACTATATCTATTTGAGGTCCCTTTAAATAAATCCCATCTTCCCTATTTAAAAACACAGACTCTTAGGGGGTCGTTCACGCGGCTTATTTCAGGCACGGATTCCAGCTGTATTGCGCGCCATACTGCACTGCAATACGGGGGGAATCCGTCCCAGCCATTACAGTAATCCACAGTTCTCATAGAGAACTATGGATTACGTCTCCTCTCCCCGCTCGGCAAATACACCGGGCGGGGACAAAGTGATGCACAATATCCCGGCGGGATACGCGCCGTGGATAATGAAAGTCTATGGGGCCGGCGGGCAGTGCCCCCGCCCCGCCATTTACTCTAGCCGTAATTGCGGGCGAAATCCGTCCCGCAATTACAGCTTGAATAAGCCGTGTGAACCCCGCCTTAGGGCCACATGTATGAAAACTCTCTAGGTCTAAAACTCACTTTGTGGCTCATAGGAAGCAATCACAGTGCCGCTCTCATTTTTCCAGAGCACTATAGTAAAGGGGAGCTCTGATTGGTTGCAATGGGCAACAAAGTGAGTTTTAGACCTAGACAGTTTTCATACATGTGGCCTTTAGTCTATAGACTGAAGTGATGCTCTTGGAAAAATTGACTTTTTAAAAATGTTTTTATCTATTTATTTTTGCTGAAAGGCTTCTCTTTCTTGCATCTGCAACCCGAGTGGATTAAATTATGGTCATTATTTCTTACACTGTCCCTTACTACTCTATTAACCCTTTGCCAACATTTGACGTATGAATACGTGATAGAATCGGTAAGGGTCTACCTAGGGGGATTACTTTGTAATCCCGGTACATAGGTGATGGCTGTTAGCTGCTAATTGTAAAAGGGTGTACTAACAATCAGTGGTTAAGTACACTAGGGGACAAAGGAAAAGTTTTTAAAGTATAAAAAAATTTAAAAAATGAAAAGTCCAAATAACCCCTTCTTTGCCATTTTACAAATAAAAATAAATTAATAATAAAAAAGTTACACATAATTCGTATCGCCGTGTCCTTAACAGTCCAATCTCATAAAATATAATATCATTTATCTCATACGTAGAACGCTGTAGAAGAAAAAAAATCCAAAAATTGTGACTTTTTTAGTCATTTCATGTCTTCTAAAAATTGGGAAAACAAAATTGCATCTATTGCATTTCAGCCACAAAAAATGCATCCTCACTTAGGTCCATAATAGAAGTACTAAAAACTAATAGGTCACAAAAAATGGTAGTGCAGCGCAAATTTAAAAAATAGAAATTTTTAAATTTTTTTACGCCATTAAAACACAAACCCTACATATTTGGTATTACCGGAATCAACCTTCAGAATATAGACAACACATCATTTGTTGTCTGCAACCCCTGCAAACGTGGTGCAAGTACTTTTTTCACATTTCCCTCCAGTTATAATTTTTTTTGCTGTTTTCCAGTATATTCTATAATATGGTGAATGACACCATTAGAAAAAACATCTTTCTTATGTTGAATTCTAATTTCGACTTGTGTTCTGGTCTATGTTCTTATATTGTGTTTCTCAATAAAGTTATTTGAAAAAGAATAAACAGAAAAAGAAAAAACATCTTTCCCCGCAGAATAAAACCCCTAATATGCCTATGTAGATCGAAAAGAAAAAAGTTATGGCTCTTAGAAGGCGAAGTGACAAAAAAAATTAGGCTGTCGCAGGAAGGGGTTAAAGATATGATTATGGAATGTTGCTGGTACCATTTTTAGTTGGATCCTCTATTACTAGCTGACTCTTAGACTATGTTCACACGGCTTAAAATAGGACATATTTCAGTCCGTAATTACGCGCCGGAGTGCGCAAATTACGGCTGGAATACGTCCCCAGTCATTACGGGAATCCACAGTTCTCATAGAGAACTATGGATTACGTCTCCTCTCCCTGCTCGGCGAATCCGCCCGGGGGAAAATAAGTGACATTGAATTACCAGCGCGTATACACACCGCTGGTAATGCAAGTCTATGGGCCGGCGAGGTGCCGCCCCCCGTTCCCCACCCCGCCCCGCCCCCCGGGCCCACACGGCCCTAATTGCGGGGCGTAATTATGCACTGCATTTAAGCCGTGTGAACCTAGCCTTAGAGGATTTTTGTCTAAAAGAATGGAAAAGTTGACACCAATATTCCTCATTGTCACTTACCTTTAGGAAAAGCAATAGCAGAGGTATGGAAAAAAGAAGCTAGTTGATCAACTTTTCTACTGTGGAAGAATGTTTAACCTCTTAAAGGGGTTTCCTCGTTTCATCATTTGGCAGCTGTTTATGCTGGTTGCTAAGCAGAGCTTGTGAAATGGAGGGGCGTTTTTCTCCTCCCAGCAGGGCACATCTCTCTCTCTGCAGACACACCCTATACTGTGCACATGTACATTCATTCCGTGTGCGCTGGGGGAAGGGAGAAGTTCTCAGCTGTCTTTGGAAGTGAAAAGCTAAGTGTAACTCGATAGTGTATATCGAAATTTCTCGCTCTCTCTACATACTTTGTAATTAGAATGGGCATTTGACATTCAGGACTCTCGGAAAGATGGGTGATTTTGTCTCCCACACACAGTGATATATCCAGATTATTACACCTCTGACCTCTACAGATATGCAGAACAAAACTATATGCTTTATCTGTTTGTGTTTACATGGGACTGCACATGATCTCTCTGTCTGCCGCAGGACCTCTGATCGCTGGCAGTGAATGTCAAACCGCACACTGCGTTGCACCTGCCATTGATTGCTGGCAGTGAATGTCAAACCGCACACTACATCGCATCTCTCTCTCTCTGTCTCTCTCCCTCTCCAAACGTCCCTCTGCGCGCTCCCGTCCACGACCTGTTCCCTGCATCTCCGTCAGAGGCGCATTCCCGATCACAACCAGGGGCGGGATCTGGGCGTAACCCGACTGGAGCTCAAACTTCGTTGCCAAGCACTAATCAAACAGCCCGTTCTCTTACACCATAGCACTTTGCTAATGGTAACCAAGGACGTACATGCTTACATTTCTGGTCCCCTCATTTTAAACTATGATCTTCGTAGCAAGAAAACCCCTTTAAGCATCTGGCTGAAAAGGCCTTAATGACCAGCAACATTTTTTAGTTTCTGCCTCTCTGCATTTCAACAGTTATAACTTTTTTTCAATGATGCAGTTATATTAGGATTTGTTTTACGCGGGAGCAGTTGTATTTTTTGGGAACATAGTTTGAGTTTACATATAAATTACTGCGTAAATTAAGAAAACTAAATTGCAGCATGAACATAAAGTGCATTTTTGTTTCTTAATAATTTTTGTACACCATTCACATTTCATACTAAATAACCTGTTAAAATGATTCTGCAGGTTATTACGGTTGTCACGGGTCGCACCGCAGCCCGTGCCCCCGGTGGTCCCCGTGCGCCAGGGGCGGGCACACTCGCTCTCCTAAGTGCATCTACTTACAGCACCGCGCTTCTGCTTCCTCGCATCCGTCGGCTGCTGGGCGCGCGCGTCCCCGCTCCCTAGGGCGCACGCGCGCCGGCTCTTTAAGATTTAAAGGGCCAGGGCGCGGGTAATTGGTTGATTGCCGGCCGCTGACCCTATATATTTGCTCCACCTCCAGCATGCTCTCGCCGAATCCATAGTGCCCATACCCTAGGAAGCCTTCTAGAATCCCGGTTAGCCTTCTCCATGTACGAGTCCTGTTTGCGCATGTCCTTCGACCACGAACCTTCGCTGTCTGCCCTGACTTTCTGGCCTGTCCCCATTTACGAGTTCGTCTGCCGATTTTGTACCGTGTTGCACCTCGGCTGCTGCCGCAAGCAAGTCACATCGGGGGTAGCGACCTGGTGGAATACTTGCGGTGGCCTCTGGTGAATACCGGGACCCACTTAGACTCCGCTCCCCGGTGTGGCCCGTACCGTCGCTTGCGGTGGTCCAGTGGATCCACTACTACCAGTCGTCACAGTTGGATTCGGACATGGATCCCGCCAAGGTGATGTTGCCCAGTGTTGCCGACCTCACCACCATCGTAGCCCAGCAGACTCAGCAACTGTCGCAATAAGCCCAGCAGCTGCATCAGCTGTCCATTATGGTGCAGCAATTCCTCTCCGCCCAGCCACGCCAGCCACAGTCCTCTCCGCAGGTTACATCTTTGGCTGCTGTGGCAACTGTCGGCCCCAAACCCCGGTTATCGCTGCCAATGAAGTTTGATGGGGATCTTAAATCGTGCATGGGGTTCATCATCCAATGCTCCATGCACCTGGAACTTATGGCCAACCAGTTTCCTACAGAGCGCTCCAAGGTGGCTTTCATGGTCAGTCTTCTCTCTGGGAAAGCCCTGGCTTGGCCACCCCACTTTGGGACAGAAGCGACCCAGTGTCGTCCGATCTCCAGGCTTTTCTGGCAGAGTTTCGCAACGTCTTCGAGGAACCTGCGCGTGCCTCCAACGCCGAAACGGCTCTTCTGAATCTGTGGCAAGGTGACTCCTCCGTTGGGGACTACGCGGTGCAGTTCCGCACTCTAGCCTCAGAACTCTCCTGGAACGAGGCGACCCTGTGTGCCACATTCAAAAAGGGGCTCTCCACTCGAGTAAAGGATGTGCTGGCTTCGCGGGACTTGCCCTCATCCCTGGGTGAGCTGATCCATCTGGCCACCCGCATTGATGTGCGTTTTCATGACACACAGGAGGAACTTTGTCAGTTGCGCGAGCCCTTCCATAACCGCCGTTTGCCCAGTCTAGCCCCAGTGTTCCAGAGACCTCCTCTGCCATCCCCGCAAATTGCTGTGGAGGAACCTATGCAGGTGGATCGAGCTCATTTGTCTCAGCAGGAATGTACGCGACGATGGGAGAAGAACCTCTGCCTATTTTGCGCCAGCCTGGAGCACTTTCTTCGTGACTTTGTTATGTCCGGAAAACGCACGCACCTAGGCCATGTGGGAGAGGCGTCCCTAGGTGTGAATAGTTCCTCTCCTCGCTTGACCATGCCCGTACGGGTTGAGACTGGGTCCGGAGTGCAAATCAAAGTAACCGCTTTTCTGGATTCTGGGTCTGCCAGGAATTTTATGGACGCAGCCTTGGTGACGAAACTTCGTCTTCCACTGACTCGCCTTAAGAAGCCATTGGCCATTTCGTCCGTCAGGGGAGAACTCCTGAGGGACTCCATCCAATTCTGCACAGAGCCGGTGTTCCTGCATGTCGGGGCGTTACACAAAGAGAAGATCGTGTTTTATGTGCTTCCCCGCTCCTCTTCAGCGATCCTGTTGGGGCTGCCATGGCTGCGGTACCATGCCCCTGAGCTGGACTGGAAAACGGGCGAAGTAACGCATTGGGGACCAGACTATCACTCCCGTTGTCAGGTAGCACCTCGCCCGGTGCCCCCCACTTCTCCATCTACGCCCCCCACTCTGCCAGGCCTACCTGCGGAATATCAGGACTTTGTACATGTGTTCTCCGAGAAGCAGGCGGAAAGGCTGCCCCCTCATCGCCCAAACGATTGCCCTATTGACTTGCTGCCCGATACGAGTCCTCCTTGGGGTAGGGTCTATCTGTTGTCGGTCCGCGAGACCGAGGCCATGTCGGCCTATATCGAGGAGAACCTCAAGAAGGGTTTCATCCGTAAGTTCACTTCTCCAGCCGGAGCAGGATTTTTCTTTATGGAGAAAAAGGACGGCTCGCTCCGTCCATGCATTGACTATTGTGATCTTAACAAGATCACCGTGAAAAACCAATACCCGCTGCCACTTCTCACAGAGCTCTTCGATCGGCTTTGTGGTGCCAGGATTTTCTCCAAATTGGACTTGCGTGGGGTCTACAATCTCATCCGCATTCGAGAGGAGGATGAGTGGAAGATGGTGTTTAACACCCACAATGGGCATTTCGAGTATTTGGTTATGTCCTTCAGCCTGTGTAATGCTCTGGCAGTCTTCCAGGAGTTTGTTAACAAGATTTTCCAGGATCTCCTGTACACCTGCATCATCATGTACCTGGATGACATTCTGGTCTTCTCACCGGACGCGAAGGCTCACCGTCTGCATGTGCATCAGGTCCTTAGACGTCTGCGGGAAAACCGTCTATACACCAAGCTAGAGAAATGCCAAGACCTTTTCTCCCGCCGAGAAGAACTACACAATCGGGGACCGCGAGCTCTTAGCCATTAAGCTTGCCCTGGAGGCATGGCGTCATCTTCTGAAGGAGCTCGGCATCCGGTCACGATCTACTCGGATCACAAGAACCTTGCGTACCTTCAGACGGCCCAGCGCCTTAACCCTCGACAAACCCGCTGGTCTCTCTTTTTCTCTCGTTTCAATTTTACCATCCATTTCCGGATAGCCGGCCACCCTGGGGTGCGAAAGACGGGTCAGCTTGTTGCCCACTACTATTGGTGGCCGGAGCTTGTCAAGGATGTCAAAGACTTTGTTGAGTCATGTCCTACTTGTGCTCGTAATACGACATCCCATCTAAAGCCTGCGGGGCTACCCCTGCCAGTGTCCATCCCGGATCGGCCGTGGTCTCACATAGCCATGGCAATACGGTCATATGGGTCGTCACTTACCGTTTCTCGAAAATGTCACATTTCGTTCCTCTACCCGGGTTGCCCTCTGCTCCTCGCCTGACAACCCTGTTTTTTCAACATATATTTCGTCTGCATGGTCTTCCACGACATATTCTTTCGGATCGGGGAATACAGTTTGTGTCCCGATACTGGCGGTCCCTCTGTGCCCAGTTGAAGGTAAACTTGGACTTTTCCTCGGCCTACCATCCACAGTCTAACGGGCAGGTGGAGCAGGTCAATTAGGTCCTGGGGAATAACCTGCGCCATTTTGTATCGGCTCGACAGGACGACTGGTCCAGCTTGTTGCCCTGGGCGGAATTCTCTTACAATTCCCTGGATTCCGAGTTGACGGGTGCTTCGCCCTTTTTTGTGGTGTATGGACAACATCCTCGCCCTCCCCTCCCGCTGTCATCGGCTTCAGACGTTCCCGCCTTCGATATGTTGGTCCGAGATCTAAAGGCCATTTGGAAGGACACGCTTCATTCTCTGCGTCGGGCCTCCGCTCAAATGAAGAATAGGGCTGACAAGAGGAGAAGACCTTCCCCGTATTTTGCTCCTGGGGATAAGGTCTGGCTATCTTCAAAGTATGTCCGCCTGAAAATTCCCAGCTACAAGCTGGGTCCTCGTTACCTTGGTCCATTTCTGGTCCTGAAAAGGATTAATCCCGAGGCCTACAAGCTCCTGCTCCCTCCCACTATGCGCATCCCAAACTCCTTCCATGTCTCTCTGCTCAAACTATTCGTCTTAAATAGGTTTTCTAAGAAAGTAGCACCCCTTTCCCCGGTGGCTGATACTTCGGATGTCTTCACGGTAAAGGAAATTTTGGCCATGAAGACCAAGGGGAAGCGTTATTTCCTTATCGACTGGAAGGGGTTTGGGCCAGAAGAAAGATCGTGGGAGCCGGAGTGCAACATTATGGACCGAGAATTACTTCAGAGGTTTCTCCAAGCCAGAGGGAGAGGGAGGCCGAAGGGGGAGGGGTACTGTCACGGGTCGCGCCGCAGCTCGCAGGACGGGCTGCAGGCGCACCTGTGCCCCCGCTGGTCCCTGAGCCCCGGGAGCGAGTGGTGCCGCGATCCGCATAGCGGGCCACAGGCACACTCGCTCTCCTGAGCGCATCTACTTACAGCACCGTGCTCCTGCTTCCACGCGTCCCTCGGCTGCCGGCCGTGCGGGTCCCCGCTCCCTAGGGCGCGTGCACGCCGGCTCTTTGAGATTTACCAGGCACCGGTAATTGGTTGATTGCCGGCCGGTGACCCTATATTTTGGCTCCACCTACAGCATGCTCTCACCGAATCCATAGCGCCTGTACCTATGCAAGGAAGCCTTCTAGAATCTCGGTTAGCCTTCTCCGTGTAACAGTCCTGTTTGCGCACGTCCTTCGACCACGAAACTTAGCTACCTGCCCTGACCTTCTGGCCTGTCCGCAACTACTAGTTCGTCTGCCGATTTTGTACCGCGTTACACCTTGGCTGCCGCCGCAAGCGAGTCACATCGGGGGTAGCGACCTGGTGGAATCCCACCACGGCAAGTCCATCCCGGCTTGCGGCGGGCTCTGGTGAATACCGGGACCCACTTAGACTCCGCTCCCTGGGGTGGCCCGTACCATCGCTTTCAGGGGTCCAGTGGATCCACTACTCCCAGTCATTACAACGGTCATGTGGATACTTAATGTGTATAGAGTTTTTTATATGTGAATGCACAATAATTTTTTATTATTTATTTTATTTTTTCCACACTTTGTTTTTTACTTTTTCTTAATCCCATTAAGGGATAACTATTTTACACGTTTTTAATGCTAGTACATTACACTATGTGTTAGTAGGACACAGGCTGCTGTCAGGTATCCACACAGTGTGCCTAGCCTGGATAGCAGGCTTACTATGCAGTCAGCCCTGAGGCTAAACTAGGTCCCCAGGGATGCCTGTAAAGATACTCCCCAGGCTCCATCAGCACTGGGAATCTTGATGACCCAATGGAGCAGGGGATGCCCTTTGATTACGCTGCAATCAAAAGGTCAAACAGTGGACATTGGAGGCCTTCTTTGGTCCCTGCCATTCACAGAGACAGCTCAAGTAACGGAGTTGTTAACTACAGCTCCATTCTGGAGCCGCAACCCCTATCTTTTGGCGTTGCTGCCGACAAAAAACACAATCCGCCCGCTGTGAAAAAGGCAATGGGTGGTCGTTAAGAGATTAATCAAAGTGAAGTTGAAAATTATGATTCCCTTCATATATTATTATTATTTATTTTAGAGCGTCAATAATTCCAGGGCGCTTTACATTCAAGGGGGTTACATACATAACATAAGTCAAACAAGTACAATGGTGACAATATGTGACTTACAACTGGTACAGAGGGAAAGAGACCCTGCCCGCAAAGGCTTACAATCTACAAGGAAGGTGGAAAGAGACAGAAGGTGAGGGGCAGACGTGTTTGTGGAGGGTGTAGTGACAGCGGGGTTATTGTAGGTTATATGCTATCCTGAAGAGATGGGTTTTCAAGTTGCTTTTGAAGCTGGTCTGATGTGTTGGGGCAGCGAGTTCCAGAATATGGGGGAAGCACGAGAGAAATCTTGGAGACGGTTGTATGAGGAGCTGACAAGAGGAGAGCAGAGAAGAAGGTCCTGTGAGGAGCGGAGATTGCGTGAGGGGAGATATCTTGAGATTAAAGCAGAGATGTATGAAGGGGAGAAGTTATGGAGAGCTTTGTAGGTCATGGTTAGTAACTTGAAATTAATTAGCTGGGCAACGGGTAGCCAATGAATGGACTGGCAGAAGTGAAAGGCAGAAGAGTAGCGAGGAGAGAGGTGAATAAGACGGGCAGCAGAGTTGAGGATGGACTGAAGGGAAGTTCTAGATGGGAGGCCGCAGAGAAGGATGTTGCTGTAGTCTTGGCGGGAGATAATGAGGGCATAGACCAGCATTTTTATAGTATCAGGGTTAAGGAATGAGCGGATTCGTTAAATATTTTTCAGGTGGAGGCAGCGGGCAAAGGTAAGGGTTTGGATGTTTGGTTTGAAGGACAATGCAGAGTCAAGGGTTATCCCAAGGCAGCGGACTTGCGGGACCAGTGAGAGTGTAGAGCCATTGACTGTAATAGAGAGATCAGGTATATAGCCTTGATACAAAAAAAAAAATGCTTCAATATGAAGTTTCTTCTTATTAAATGACTTGCTTATGGCATATAGCTGAATGAATGAAACTGATTGCATGGTATAGGAAGGAGTCTGATACCCTAAAGCCTTGGCTTGTCTGCAGAAACTAATAAAGTGTTGCTGATGATATGCCTGTGTGGAATACAAACTGTTTGCATAGAAGAGATTCTGCATTATGACATTTTTATTAGATTGCCTGAATTTGTTCTGTAATGCATTTTGCTCTACTACTGCATGCCAACTCTTGTCAATGAGCCAAAAAATAATTTCTGAATATAAAAGTATGAGATCAAAATTTTATTTCATGATAAATAATACAACATGAATTTCAGTCCAGTTTAAGGTACATTTAGATATTATAACTTTAATGTACGATTTGGAAATAGTAAAGTAAGAATTCATGTAGCTAGATCTGCCCAACCTTCCAAATGTATTCTGTATATAACCTCGTACTCTTATACAATTTATTTAACAAATGTTATCTATAATTCTATCTATTTCTAAATAGATATTTGAAAACAATTTATAATATTAATTATAGTCTTTATACAGCACCAACAAATTCCACAGCACTTAAGGGTGTGTTCACACGGCAAAATCTGCTCAGTTTTGACCTCAGCAGAACCATCCATCTCAACCAGTTTTTAAAAAATTTTTTTTTTACACAAAAAAACGGTCTTTTTTGGCAATTCTTTTTTTTTTTTTTTGAACTGTTTTTGTCACTGATTTTTGTCCAGGTTTTTGAGCAGTGTTTGGACGTTTTTTTTCAAGCAGAGAAGTGTACTGAGTGCAAATGCATTTTTTTTTTCGAAAACCACCCAAAAACTGTGGGAAAAAATGTTCACCTACTTTCTGCTTGGTTCCCATTGACTTCAATGTTATTTTTTTGTCTGGAAACCGAGCAGAAGAATGAACATGTTCTCAGACCGCCAGCAGTGTGAAAAACCATCCAGCAGAAAATGTGTGTAATGCTAAATGGATTTTCTATTAACCCCTTACCAACAGAGTTTTGGCATCTGTGACAGAGCCCCATTTTTTAAATCTGGCATGTGTCACTTTATGTAATAACTTTTTACACTTTTACCTATCCATGTGATTTAGAGATTGTTTTCTCGTGACAAATTGTGATATAAGTTATCAAGAAATTTTGGTCCAAAAAGTCCTTGTTTATTTGTGAAAAATATCAAAGTATCGTGAAAAATTTGAAAAATGTACCATTTTCAAACTTCAAAAATTTCTGCGTATAGGACACATAGTTATTCCACTCAAAATAGTTTATAACTAGCATCTACCATATGTCCACTGTAGGTTGGCATCGTTTTTTAAATGTCTTTTTAGAAATTTAGTAGTAATTGTGATATTTTCAAGAAAATTTGCAATATACATATTTTTAGGGACCAGTCCAGCTCTGACATGGCTTTGAGTGCCCTGTATGTTAGATACCCCAATAAATGACTCCATCTAAGAAACTACACCCCTATCTGGGATATCTGCCTTTTTCAGAGATATCCCATATATGGCCCTAGAGCGCTATTTGGCTCAACCACAAGAATAGGAGGAGCACCTACCGGACTCTGGGGTCTCATTTTCATTACGATTTTATTTAGGTGCCATGTCAGGTTTGCAGACACCCTGAGGTGCTAAAACTTAATAAACACCTCTAAAAGACTCCATATTGGAAACTACACCCCTTAAGGAATACATCAAGGGGTGTAGTGAGTATATCAACCCCAAAGGTGTTTCACAAATTTTTTTTTGCGTCAGGCTGTGAAAATGAAGATTTTTTTTTCCAACAATCTGCAATTTTAGCTGAAAATATAGAATTTTTACAATGAATGCTGGAAAAAAAAGCACCCCAAATTATGTTATGCAATTTCTTCCAAGTTTGGTAGTACCCTATATATTGGTGTAAATTGCTGTTTGGGCGCATGACAGGGCGTACAAGGGAGGGAGTGCTATTTGGCTTTTTGGAACCCAGATTTTGGTGGGTGCCATGGCGCATTTGCAAAACCCCCACCCTGCCTTCCAAAAAATGGATTTAAAACCGATCAAATAGCCTTGTCCCTAAAAAACTTATACCAGTAAAAAGTCACAGAAAGATAAAAAAGTTATGGCTCTCAGACTATAGACTAGATTCCTTTTGGAATAAAAATGTATTTATTGTGTGAAAGCAGTAAAACATAAAAAAAATATATAAATTGGGTATCGTTGTCATCGTCTCGACCTGCTGTGTAAAGATAGGATGTCATTTATACCGTACGGTGACCGCTATAAAAATCTAAATAATAAACCAAAACAAATTTTTTTTTTGTAATGGGGGGGATTCGTGGCCACCGCAAGCGATGATATTAACCCCCAGGGAGCGAGCTAAGAAACCCCCCCGGTGTTCCCCAAAGCCCCCCGCAAGGGGAGGACTTGCTGGGCTTGAGGCTACCGGGGTCGCTCCCCTGACGTGACTTGCTTGCGGGGGCCCGGCCGTGTAATGCGTGGTACAAAAAGGGGATCCGGAACGTACGGGGACACAGGGGGTCAGGGACAGGCGGCAGGGGTTCGTGGTCAGAGACACAGAAGGTCAGGGGGGGCAGGGGGCGGGTTCGGGAACGTAAGCAGGGAAAAGTCCCGGGAAGACAAGACGGACTTCTGAATACAGACTAGCACCCAAAACACACCATAAACAGGGGCGTGAGTGTGGGAGGCACCCAAAAAAAAAGGGTCAACGGCCAGCGATGGCCAATTCCGGCGCGCTATCCCTTTAAAACCCGACCACCCATCGCGCGCAGAAAAACCAGCGGGTACGCCCCGGGGGCTGTAGAGCCAGACACAGGAGGGGGGGATTTGCGAGTAGGGGTTTCCTGGGCAGGGCAAAAGGACAACGGTCGGGCGCAGAAACCCCCAGCCGGACCCCGTAAGCGCGGGGGACGGCCCGGGCCGAGCGCCATGAAGTACCCCCCCCCTTAGACTCCCCCCCCCCTTTTGGGGAATTTTTAAGAAGATCGGGGGTCGGGGTTGGCCTCCGTTCCCACAACCTCCCCGCACCAAACCCTTTCCCAGAAAATAAGGAAGAACCGCTTCCCCCTCACGTCTTCCCCGCTAACACCTCCTTGACTCAAAATGTTATTGTTTTTAGGATGGAGAAGGCGAGAAGATCTAGGGGAGAAGGGGTTCGCACCCCGGGTTTGAGGGGGGACACGTGAAAGGGTTCGGGTACGTAAGTCGGGGGCAAGCAAGCTTTAGGAACTGGGTTCGTCGCCAAGTCCCACAAAAGGGCCCAATTATTGGGGCCCAACTTGTAATCCCCCCCCCCTTTGAAGCGGGGTACTTGGTGGATAACCAAACCCTATCGCCCCTCAAATGGGGGCAGGGACCACATTCTGTCACCCTGAATTTTGGTGCGACAGAACCCCGTAGCAGGGCCTGTCTTTTGTGGTTTCCCAGAGCCTTATGTCCTTTACTTGGGACTACGGAAGGGACAAAAGAGGAAGCTAGAGGGAAGGGGGGCGGGGATTAACCCCAAAAGCAACAAAAAGGGGGAGGCCTCACGGTTTCCAATCAAAAGAGTTAAGGGGAAAACTCTGCCCAGGGGAGAAGATCGGCCCAGTTATCAGCGAGCAAACACAAAATCCGCAAGTGGGTTACCCAACACCTGTTAACCCTCTCTCCGCCCGTTTTTTTTGAGGATGGTAGCAGATGAAAAATCTAGCTGAACCTGCAACTGACAGCACGAGCCCCCAAAATTAGCAATAAACGGACCCCCCGCGGGGAAAATATCAAAGGGCCCGGGCAATCTAAAAAAACTTTTAAAGGAAAAAAAGTTGGGCCACGGGGGGGGCAGGGGGAAACCCTAAGAAAGGGGGATAAAGGGGGCCAATTTTTGGAGAAAGACATCACCACCCAATGACCGTGTTTCCAGTGAGGGGGGGGAAAAATCTGTACAAATCCATGGCGACAGGGCCCAGGGTTTTTCCGGGTACAGAGAGAGCTAAAGAAGCCCCCGGTTTTTGAACGAGGACCATTACGGCGAGGAGGTGCAGACCAGAACAAGCCCTACATCTTAAGCAAGGGTGGGCCACCAGTAATAACGGGACCAGCTATAGAGACCTATGGACTCCTGATCCCCAGCTGTTCGGGAAGAAGCCCACTTCAGGATTCTAGGCACAAGGCGGGACCACATAAGTCTTTTGGGGGGCAAGGTTTTGAAGACCACGGGGGCACCGTGAAAGCCGTTGGAGGGATAGTGCTGGGGGAGGAGACTCAGCCCCAAACCATCCGAGAAACGAGATGGGCGCCCACTTTCTTTCTTCCCGGCTGGCGAAGGTTAGAAGGAAGTCAAAACGGGAAAAAAAGAGCGACCATCGGGCCCTGCGGGGGATTCAGGTGTTGAGCGATGAAGATATAGGAGGTTTTTAGGGTCGGTGAAATGTTAATAGGTGACAAGCCCCTCCAGCAGGTGACCCCCATTTTTCTAGAGCCAATTTTATGCCATAATTCCTCACCAATGGTATAATTCTTCTGGGCGGGAAAGGAAATTTTTTGGAGAAAAATCCAAAAGTTGCAATTTACCCAAAGGGGAGGATTCGCAGGGGGGACAGCGCCACACCACAGGAACTCCCCTCCAAAAAGAATGGGGGGTTAGGGTCCGGGAAAACGGGCCGGGCAGGTGAATCCATTTGAACGGTTAAAGGGTTTTGAGCTTGGGGGCCGGATTGGGATTGGCGTTTTTCTTAGTTAAGCCACCAGGGGACCAAAAGTAAGAATGTGGGAAAAATTTATCTATAATAATTGGCAATCCCAAAAAACGTTGAAGGGCCCAAAGGCCCCACCGTTGTGGCCACTGTAACACTGGGAAGTTTTGAAGGTCCAACCGGGGAACCCCCTTTTCAGAGGATTTCCCTAAGAAGGGCAAGCTGGTAAATTCAAAGAGACACTTTTTCCCCCGGTTTTGGCAAAAAGCTATGGGGCGGAGTTCCCGAGACCTGGCGGACGTGGTGGCGATGAGTTTCAAAATCGGGGAAAAAAATTTGAAATCGCCAAGTAAACAATAAAAACGACTGAGTAGGTCCAGAAGATCTCGTTTACAAAATTCTGAAACACCGCAAACGTTTCAGAGACTGAAGGCAAAACCAATACTCGAAGTGGGGCCCTCCCGGTATTAAAAAGGCGTTTTCCCCTCATCGCCTTTCGAATGCGAATTTAATTAAGCCGGGTAAATCCAGCTTGGAAAAGATTTTCCGCCCGCAAAAGGCGGTCGAAAAGTTCGAGATCAAGGGCAGAGGGTACGTTTTTTTACCGTAATTTTATTTTAACCCGATGTCGATGCAAAGCCGGAGAGACCCCCTCTTTTTTCCCACCAAAAAGAAACCCCCTCCCCGGGGACGAGGGTTTACAATAAGCCTTTTTTCGGAGTTCTCAAGAGTACTCTGACATAGCCCCTTGTCTCCAGGGCGAAGGGGATAGACCCGCATGGGGAGGGTACACCCGGGTTTTAGATCTATGGACAATCTAAGGCCGGTGTGGGGAAAAGTTTTCGGGCCCGTCTTTCAAAAAAGGTCGGAAAAATCCCCTATGGCGTAGGTTGCTGGGGAGGGTGGTAGTTTTAGGGGGGGCGACCCCAGGAGCAGGTTGCGGCTTTTGACAGGCAACGGAGAGACACGCGGAACCCCAACGCAGACTTTACCTTGCTCCAGTCCAAGGGGGGTATGGTCCTGCAACCAGGGAGGCCCCCAAAGGATTTCAGCGAATCGAGGGCGGACGAGAAGTTGCAAAGTCCCTTGTGAAGACCCCAATTTCTGGGGGGAGGCGGGAACGGTAGCTTTTCCCCCCCCGGGGGCAACGGGAACGCACTGGGGGAAAAAAACCTGGTACAATTCGGGTATGAAATTTCTTGCAGACCTGTCAATAAAGGTGGTGGCCTAAGCCAAGTTTCTCCCAAAAAGAGGGGTGATTTTGAAGGCCACCTTTGGGCCCCTCTGTTGGAATTGATGCCCCCCTCATTCGAGTGGATGGACATGGGTGAAAGAACCCCGGGATTTCTTGGGGGTTCCCCCTGCGTGAAGGGTTTGGGATGCAGAGAGGGTCCCGAAGCCGGGGCATGGAGCCGGGGCAAGGGGTCAGGTCGGGGGTGGCAGCCCGGAGGAGACGGGGCCCAAGGTTTTGCATCATCCAAGTGGTCAATACGTTGGCTCTGCTCGGGACGCCGTGTGACATCCCGGGGGTCGGCAAGTACCCTGGGGAATCCATGGGCCCGTTGTACTGAATGCAGGGGGGGGATTCGTGGACCACCGCAAGCAAAAGAAGTTAACCACCTAGGGAGCGGAGTTAAGTAGCCCCCGGTGTTCACCAGACCCCACAAAACGGGGAGGGGGCTTGCTGCGGGGGAGCTACCGTGCTACCCCCCGACATGAGCTTTCGGGGGCCGGGGGGAATGCGTGGTACAGAATCGGGATCCCAAAACGTGTCGGGGGCAAGGAGGGCAGGAAAGGGGGGCAGAGGTTCGTGGTCAAGACAGGCGAAGGTCAGGGGAGGCGGGAGCGCAAGGTCAGGAAACGTAAACAGGCGGATGGACACGGGAAACAAGACGGACTTCTGAATAAGACTAGACACTCCAAAACACAAACCCAACAAAATGGGATGAGGTAGGAGGGGTGCAAATAAATAGGGCCAGCGGCAGCGATGGCCAATTTCCGGGCGTATCCCCTTTAAAAACCGACCCGCCGTCGCGCGGGCCCTAACACGGGTCCGCGCGGCGGTTTCAGGCCAGACACAGGACGGGGGCTGGTGAGTAGGGGTTTCCGGGGCAGGAGCAGAAGGACAACGGCTGGGGGGGCCCCAGCAGCGGGAAAACCCGCGCCCGGCCCCCAAAAGGCAGGGGGGAAGGGCCCGGGGGCGGGCCCCCAGCCCCCGGAGGGGCCCAATGCCCCCGTATTGTTGTATTTTTTTTTCAAAACCCTCAAAAAAAAACCTTAAAAAAGTGATCAAAGCATCATATGCACCGCATAATGGCCCCCAATAAAAACGTCAATTTCTTTCCCAAAAAAAACAAGCCCATAACAGCCCGGGATACAAAAAAAAAATTTTGGGCTATTAAAGACTTTTGGACAACAAAAAAAATGAAATTTTTTTTTAAAACCCTCCCGTATTTTTTGGACTATAAAACCATTTTTTTTTCCCCCAATTTTTGGGGGGGAAAAAAGGGGTGCGTCTTATAGTCGAAATCCTGTGCTGGGCGCGGGGCCCGCTTTAAATTACAGCCGCGGCCGTGGTGCTCACTTTAGGGTTTTTCGGACTATAAAGACACACCCCTTTTTCCCCCCCCAAATTTTAGGGGGGGAAAAAAAGTGGTCTTATAGCCCGAAAAATACGGTATGTTTATAAAAAAATGCATTTTTATGTCGTCATAGTGTAATAGCCGTAAGTTTCCTGCTGCCATGGCAACTGATCAATGACGTTGCGGGGGGTGATTGCCCAGCACCGCTCCTCATACAGCTAGATGCTGTGGCTGAGATCGCCGCGCCTTTAAAAGTTTTATTTAATTTACAATTTTGCCCATAGGCCAAATTTTAAATTTCTATCTATCAGTTTTTAAATCTTTTAAAACATTTAAAAACGTAACTTTTTTAAAGTATAACATTTTAAACCTCTATAACACACTTTTTAAAAAAAACCTGATTTCTTGCCCTCTAAAATTTATCCCTTTCAAAAAACTCCTTTTCTTTCCCCAAGTCTGGTGGAAACCACCTTTTAAAAACGGGAAAACCTTATAATACATTTGATTTCCCAGCTAAAATAAGGAATCCCAAAAAACCTATTTGGGCATCACCCCCTAACCCGATGGCCCATAAAACATAAAAGGGTTTCCTTGTGAGCCCTCTGAAAGGCGGGGGACACTTGAAAGGACAGGGGGTGAGAAATCAAAATTTTAAAATTTTCATGTCTGCCCCTCCCCAACATTTTTCCCCAGCAAAAACTGGCTTCATCAGGGGATAGAGGCCCGGCCCCTATGGTCTAGCTCATTTCCTTTTATATCATTTTAGGGTCCCAAAACCCTTTTTCAGGTGCCACCAATTAGCCACCAAAATAAAAAAAAAAACCCCCTTTCCCCTTTTACTTCCTGCATGCATACTGATACTATGTGCTGCGGCTGTTTGGTTTTAAAAACCCAACATTCCTCAGACAAATTTACCATTTTAAATTGCGGGTTTTCCCCCTTTACCCTTACCATGCGGGCCCGGGGCCCGCGAAAATTTGTACCAATTTGGACATTTCTCCCCATAACTGTGATGGAACTTCCGCCCAAATTTTCTCTCATATTTTTTGCGTCTGCGGGGCTCAGCTAGAACGGATTTAGCAGAATAGGTTTTACAATTTACAGCACATTTACTGCTTTATATTTTCCCTTTCCCCCTTTTTTCCCTTTTATTTTTCCTTAATATGCATTTTAAAGGGGAATACTACCCCTTTAAATACTGTACCCCTGATATTTTTGTCTTTTCCCCAAAAAACCTCTTCTCCTCTGTAGCTAATAAAAATATTCTTTTTAAATTTAAAGTTTCCGGGCCCTTATGGTTACCCCCGCCCCCCTTTTCCTGCAAATTCCTCCCCAACTTTCCCATTAAATATTTTTTCTTACAGGTCTCAGCTAGTTACCTAATTATTACGTTAAAAAATGGGGAAAATTGCAGAAATGTTTAGTACATTCATTTCCTATTGTTTTGCTACATTAAAATTTCATTATTGAAATTTTTTGTTGCACAAAACTACGCAGTGGGTTTGAAAAATTAAATTTTAAAAATAAATAATGGGGAATCCCCACTCCCCAACCCGGCTCGTTTATTTGCAACGCAAGTGCACACAATATAAATTCAGTTTTCCCAAAAATTTTTTCATGCAAAAAAAAAAAAATAAAATATTTTCCCCAAATTTTTTTAAATAGAAATGTGGCCCCCCATATGATCAATACCTATCAAACATTCAAAAAAACTGGGAAAATGAGGGGCAAAAGTGGGGGCGAAGGGGGGCAGGAGGGAGATAGGGGGAAGAGAAGAAAAAAAAAATTTGGGGGGGGGGAAATGTCTAAAGGGTTGGATAAGCCGGGGGGCAGGCCGGCTAGAAGGAGGGGGGTCCAGGGGGCCGGGCCCGGGTCCCTCCCTCACACCGGGTCAAAAACTCCTTCCAACCCCCTTTCAGCCCCGAGATGCTCAGGGGGCGCTCAAATTTTGGGGGGGCGTTCAATCACCGGGGGCCTCACTCAGTTAAAAGCGCTCGCAATTTTGAAAGGGGGGGAGCCGCTCCCCTGTCCAATCACCCCCGGGAATGTCATTGATCAGTTTTCCCCGCAAACAGGAAACCTCATGCCTTCTTCCCCCAGCCGCCATGTAGGAAAACCCATTCCCCCCTGCCTTAAAGGGGGGAAAAGGGAATGAATGAAACCCCTATGTAAGCATTTCAAAAAGTACTTTCTTAAAATAGGACAAGGAAGTGTCCCCCCCAGGGTCAATTCCCAAAAAGGGGCTAAGTTTTTAAAATGCAAAAAAAAATTTTAAAAAAAAAATTAAAAATTTTTAAAATTTAACTCTTTTTTCATTTTACAAATAAAAGAGTTACACATAATTAGTATTACCGTGTCTGTAAAAGTCCAATCTATTAAAATATAATATCACGAACACGGTAGAAGAAAAAATTCCAAATGCCAAAATTGTGGTTTTTTTTAGTCATTTAATATAGCCAAAAGATTGGAATAAAAATATAAAAAAACGCCTCATCCCAAAAGGGGCCAATAAAAATACACTTAAGCCAGGACTTTTTTGCTTCAAATTTTTTTTTTCCTATTTTCCCCCCTCTAAAACCAAGGTGGTTTATAGCCCGGTGCATCAAATAGCCCAAAAAAAAATACGTATTTCTTATGTGTAAAAGTAATAAAACATTAAAAATTCTCAAATGTATTTTTTGTAATTGTTTTGCCCCAAGTAAATTATACTGTCTTTTATACTGTCAGAAAACGTTTGTAAAAATTGAAGCCAAAAGCAATGGCGGAACTCCTTTTTTTCCCCCATTTTCATGGCCCAATGTTAAAAAACTATGGAACACCGTGCCCCCAATCCCACAATTAACCCGATGAGGCCCATGAGGGGTGAAAAATCCAAAATGG
Source organism: Phyllomedusa bahiana (assembly GCA_025379985.1). Classification (NCBI taxonomy): domain Eukaryota; kingdom Metazoa; phylum Chordata; class Amphibia; order Anura; family Hylidae; genus Phyllomedusa; species Phyllomedusa bahiana. The sequence continues at coordinate 31,404 of JAODAL010025321.1, forward strand.
GGCAACTTCGGGAAAGGGTTTTTCATTGTTCTGGATGGCAAAATCCCCAAAAATCTGCTTTCCCAAAATGCCCAAATAGGCTCCCCCCCTTGTACGCCCTAAAAAGCACCCAGACAGCAGTTTACCCCCATAAAAGGGAAACCCAAAAACTTGGAAGAAATTGTGTAACAAACTTTGGGATGCTTTTTTTTTCCAGGATTTCTTGTAAAAATTTAACATTTTCAGCTAAAATTGCGGATTGTTGGAAAAAATATTTTTTTTCATTTTCACCACCTAATGCTAAAAAAATTTGTAAAAAATCGGGGGGTTGTATAGTCCACACCCCCTTTTGTTTTAAAAAAATTTTTATTTGCAACCAAATCGAAAAATCATACACACATGAAGCAGTCGGGAATAAATTACTTTCACACAAAAAAAGCATACATACAATTCATTAAAATACAAAAAACAATCAGTTCAGTACAATCCCAATATTTACCACTAGGGCTTATTAATCCCATGCTAATCTTTCTATTTTTGTCCACATGCAATAGTAACAAATTATCTATGAAATATTTCAAATTTTTTAAAACGTTAAGTACTGTAACTAGCTTTAGCCTGTGGGGGGAAAAGGTTAGTGGGAAATGGGGGGCGGAATGCGGGAGAGAGGGTGGGAATACACGAGGCCCGAAGCTTTTTTTAAAATGATATGCCAGTAGACACGAGAGGGAAGGGGTTAGGGGAAAGGAAAATTTTTTAAAGCAAATAACAATTAGAAAAAAGCATTAAAGATCGTGTTCCCTGCAGATCTCCAGGATGTTTAGTCTTGAGCTGGTGTAAATTAGCCGCCGACATCTTGCCCGACACTTCTCCTGTGCGGGGAAAGGCGGTTCCTGGAGATCCATGAGGTCCTTAAACCCCTTATAAGGCGCCAGGCCCCCTGGTGGCCGAAACTGTGTTCCCCCAGGAAAAGCCCAAAAAGCACGGACGTGTGCTTTATATGTTTCCGGGGTTACGGAGCCCTTTTAATTCTGCTGTAGCGAATTTCAACAAAGCGGAGCAAAGGGGCTTTCCCAGAAAAGATGATTTGGGCTCCTCCACAAAAGGGACCCCCGGGGGGCAATACCCTTTTTCTCAGTTCCGGCATGCATAAAGGGACCGGGGGGCAGACCCCCCTGGATACCCACCCGAAATGTCCTTTTTTTTCGTTGGTGACCCTGCAGAAGAAAACCAATTTTAAAAAAACTTTTGGAGCGGGACGCCCGGCAAATGGGGGGATCGCTCCAGCGTGTCTTTGGTCTGATGACTTGGGGAAACCCCCTTTGGATTTCCACAAATGGGCTTAACCCCTCCGGGGTGCCCCCCTCACGAACCGGGGGTTACTCCAAAAAACCAAGGCTTCCCCATTGTAAGGGAAGGGGAGTATCCCACGACCCCACCCCAGGCACGCCAAAGGGGGGGAAAAGGAGGAAAAAGCGGGAAAGGATCTCCCCGCAGAGCCCCCTTTGGCGTGGTGCGGCGGATGCAATCGCAAAAAAAAAAATAAACCTCAACAAGGTGGGTTTCCCGGGATCCCTTTTCCCCCCTTTGAGGGGATCCTTGTAGAAAAAGGCTCCCTTGACTCGATCCATCTTCGAGCCCCGTGAAGTGAACACGCCCCTGGAAAATCCCAACACACGGGTGGCGGGGGGGGCCCCAGGCCTGCGCGGTGTAAGAAGAACCGCAGGATCTCGTTACGCAGAACCAATGCTTTACCTTCCAGGGTGAGCCCCCTGAACCCAAAGACCGCCCCGTTGATTGCCTTTTAAACAAGCGCTCCTCCAAGACTTTAGGCCGCTCCTTCCTTGCGACCAGACTCCCCAGGTTCTTGATAAAAACCCGGTTGACTAAAAAGGGGAAAGGGGGGGGGAAGAGGCTGCCAATTTCCGAAGTCATGGCCCTTCCGTTTCCCCGCAGTTGACCTTTGCCCGAACCCCTGCCAAATCCTGCAGGTTGGAGAGCGCCGTCCCCGATCGCGGGTGGGGCGCAAAAAGACCTTTTCACGTCGTCCATGTAGAGCGAGCACTTGACTTCTTTGCTCCGGGGGTCCCGGGTGCGGCGACCCTCTGATCTCCCCTTTTCTGGCGGATAGCCTCGGCGAAGAGTTCATGCAACACACAAAAAGGAGGGTGAAAGGGGCACCTTGTCGCCCCCGGACAAGATGGGGAAGGGGTCATTTTCCAGCCGTTCACCAGTAAAAAGGTCCGCCGATGACGGCGAACGCCGCCCCAGAAATTTCCCAGGGTGGGGACCGGGGCCCCCGCAGCCCCAGGGGGGGTGGGCGGGGTAGGAATTTGCGTCCGTAAGTGGGTGGACGGAGCCGGGACCGCGTGTGGGCCGTTAAGGGGTTCGTCCGGTAAAATTTAACTAAAAACCATCCTAGGATGGAAAACGATTAGAAAAAGGCCCCAGGAACACAGGTGTTCAACAGGTACAGCCTTAAACAGGTCCGCGATCGTTTGGCTATAACCTCCAGCAGGTCGGGGCAAAATCAGGTCACCCGCACGGAAAAAGTTCGGTGGGAGACCGTCGCTGCCCCCGGCGCCTGCCGGTTCTAAGGGTTTTGGGGCAGAGAAAGCCCCCACCGTGAAGGGGGCATTTTAGGGCGGGGAGCACCGCGGGACAAGAGTGTTAGAGATACTGCCCGGGGAAATTATCCGTATGTCGTCATTGTCGGTTTGGGGGGTAGAGGTTCCGTAGAAGTCCGAGACACCCCATGACTTCCTCCTTACCCTTTCCCTTGTTCCGGGGTTTATCTCTCGCTCTTAAGGTGTGTGTTGGGTGGGTCTTCCTGAAGAAGAAGAGTTACCTTCTCACCTTTTCTCGGTGCCCACCTTTGGGGGGGAAAGGGGATTTGCCGAGATTCCTCCTCCAAAAATGCCTTTTCAGGCCCCTTTTGGCCTCCTAGTCATCCCCGACTCCCAGCCCCCCCCCGCTGGGGGTCCTGCAGGGAACGCAGCCCTCTTGCATGCTTGAAGGCCCTCTTCCTTTGCACGCCGCTGGCGGCCTTTCGCCTGAAAGAAGCCCCCCTTTCCCCCAAAAACCCCCCCGGAAAAAGGTTTTGCCGCCAAAAAGGAAACCCTTTCCCCCCCCGGGGGAAATTTGTTTGGCCGGGCCCCGGGGGAAGGGGAGACCCCCAAGGGGGCCTTTTGGGGGAAAACAAACCTGGACCCCACCCCTCTGAGACGAACAAAGTCGATCCCGAGCGTGAGCCGTCGGACCGGGGTCCCCGAATAGTTCCGGAGCCTGCCCATAAGCCCCCTACTTCCCCAAGGAAGCCTTGGGTTTTATCTTATAAGCATTTGGACGTACATGAGTGTTGATAGTGCCCGAAATCCTGCCGTCCTCCTCTATGACATTGAAATCGCCGGGCCCCACCCCCCGCTCTGGGGGTAGCAACTGAGCCCGCATACTGGAGAAGCTCCAGGGGGTGGCCCCTTTTTCGGGGGGGCGTACAAGTTGATAACCGAACCGGTTTCCCCCGGGCCCCGGGGCCGTTACGGGCAAGAAGCCCCCCGCGAGCTCCGGACGAGTCAAGCGTGAACCCCCTCCCCCTGAACAAGATGGCCACCCTGCGGACTTGCAGTCGCCAGCCCAACCAAAGGAAGGGGGCTTGAACCAACGCCTACAGAAAGGCGGTAAGGTCCCGCAGACACCAAAGAACATTCCGTAAAAAGTAAAAATCGGCTAGCTGACTGGAAAGAAAGGTTAGTACTGTTGGATCAGACCTTTTAATGCTCCTGACATTTTTGTAAAGAGTGAAAATTACCATGTTGGGAAAGGGATGGTTGAATACAAAAAACCTTATTCGATAAAACCCCTCGGGGCGGGTCCTTCCCCTTTTGGGTTACCGACCTTTTTGGCCCACAGAGGAAATCGTCCAGTGTGGGTTCCCTGTAGGCACGTTTTGGGGGGTTCCAGGGCCTGATTAGGTCCTCAAATTTTTCTCCTCCCCCTCTCGGTGAGGTCTCCCCCATCTGCCCAACTCTCCTCTCATCGACGCCGGGCTGGGGGAGTTTTCTCCAACTCCCGATAATTTTTTTTCTGGTGTCGGGACGGCGGCGTCCTCCTCTGCCCAGCTTTCTCTTCTTTAACGGTACCCGGGGGGCAGAGAGGGGGAAATTCCCCCAGGGAGAGGGGTGGGGCGGCAGAGGCTGGAGGGGGCGAGCCACGGGGGGGGGGGGAGGGGGCGGGGGGCCGGGGGAGGATACCTCGGGGGGGACGGGGGGGGGGTGAAAGAAAATGACCCCGAGGGGGAGGGGGGCGGGGGTGGGGGGGCCCTTCGCCCTACCTGTGTTCTTGGGGGGGCGGAGCGGGGCAACCTTTCGGGGGCCTTTGGACCCGGTCTAAACCCGGGGCCTGTGCGTACCCCTTGGCCCCCAAGACCTTTCCCCCCTTTTCCCGGGCAATCCCTGTTTTTGGTGGGAAAACTAGCCCGCGAGGTTACAATATGGCGGTTTGGGGGCAATTTTGGTCTCGGTGTCCCCCTGACCCCGGCAGTTTTTGCGGGGTCTCCTTTCGTCCTTAGCTCTAGCCCCCCCAACCCACCTCCTACGGTCTGCGGGGCTGCGGGATAGAATTTTTAAGGCCAGAAGAAGAACCCAAATAGAATGCTGGGGCAAGTCACGACCGTCCCCGGAGTCTCTGGGCCGTGTAGCCGCACCAGCACAGACCTCTGCCTGTCCAAAAGCCCTACCTTGGGCGGGGTTGGTTTTCCCTCACCACATAACAGTACCGCGGAGGAAGGTGAGATATCTTTGGGTGTATATGCGGGTTACGCAAGGAGACAGTTTTTCCGCCCCTCCTCTTTCTGCTGGGGGAGCTCCCAGAAACGGAGGAAAAAGGGGCGAATCGGGGGACGGCGGTTTGACGGCCTCCCAGTCCTTTTGCAAACGCTGATGGAAACAAAAGTTTCATAGAAAAAACCGGTAACAAAAACCTGGAGCAAGGGTTTCGGGCCCCCACTGAAGCCCGGTCCCAAACATCTTTTTTCAAAAAGTCCGAGAATGTCGGGTATCCTACCACCACCTCTCGAAGTTTCAAGCCCCCGTTGCCTTCCACGGTTCCGGTTTTGGAGCTCCGGGGCTGGGGGTTTCGGTTGCCTTTTACTGAGGGTTTCAGGAGGCAGATGGAGGGACCCGGGTTGCAGCTGAGCCCACGGTGGGCTTCCATCGGAGGTGGAGGGGCGGATCCTTTGTCCTGGGGCCCCACGGTCCGGGGGAGGTGCGGTTGCTTGGGGTTCGGGGGCCCGTTGGGCTCCGATGATTTCTTTTTGGCCTTGTAGGAGCCATGGATCCCCAGACAAAAACTACAAAGGGAAAAGAAAAAAAAAGGGGGTTTTTTCTGTTTGGGGGGACTGCCGGGGGGGGGGACCCACTCAGTAGGGGAGCAGGGTTTTTCCCGGGGGGAGCTTTCTCTGCGCCCGAAAAGCAAGGGGGCTCAAAAGCTCCTCAGCGAAGGGGGGAGGGTTCCTCGGTTTGGGGTGCAGAAGATCCCGGGGCTTCTTGGGGGGGGCCCCCGAAAAAAAAGTAAAGGGGGGGCTTGGAAAGCCGGGGGGGACTCAAAGCAGGGGGGTCTCCCGGGAAAAGGGGTGGTTTTCCCCGAAGAAAGGGGGTCTCCCCCTTGGGAAGCCCGGGGAAATCCCAACGATGTAGGGGGTTTTCCTCAAGAACCCGGGGTTTTTTCCTCCCCCTCGATGCGGGTCCTTGAGTCCCTTTGGGGGGCTGTCGGGGTCTCCTCCTCTTCTGCGGGGTCTCCTGGAAGTCGTCCTCGGTGATCGCTGGAACCGGGATTATTCCGCCGTGTGTTTCAGCTCAGTTCAGTTTCACAAGCTGTAGATCAATTCTTAAAAGAACAGCTCTACACTTGATCTTAGCCATGAGGCCGAGAAGCGATAGTCACTACACCCCTGGATATATTCCTTAAGGGGTTTAGATTCCCATATGGGATCTTCTTAGGGTTCTTTATTAAGTTTTAGCACCTTAGGGTGTCCGCAAACCTGTAATGGCGCCTAAATAAAATTGTATTGAAAATTAGACCCCAGAGTCCAGTAGGTGCTCATCCTACTCTGAGGCATGTGGTTGAGCCAAATAGCGCACTAGTGCCACGTATGGGATATCTCTAAAAACAGCAGAATCTGTGGAATCAATATTAATTTGCATTTCCCTGGTCTCATTGACTGTGTTCCTGTGAATAATAGATAAAAACTAAAAATCTTGAAAAAAAAGTGAAATTTTTAAATTTCATCTCCACTTTGCTTTAATTTCTGTGAAATACCTAAAGGGTTAACAAACTTCCTAAACACTGTTGTAAATACTTTAAGTGAAGTAGTTTCTTAAATGGAGTCATGTATCTAACATACAGGCCCCTCAAAGCCAGGTCAGAACTGGGCTGGCCCCTAAAAAAATGTATATTGTAAATTTTCTTGAAAATTTAAAAAATGACTAAGCCCCCTAATGTCGTAAAAAAATAAAAAGACATTTAAAAAATGATGCCAACCTACTGTAGACATATGGTAGATGCTAGTTATAAACTATTTTGAGTGGAATAACTATCTGTCTTGCATGCAGCCATTTTTGAAGTTTGAAAATGGCAATTTTTTCACATTTTTCACAATATTTTGATATTTTTCACATATAAACATGGATTGTTTGGACAAAAAATTTTTACTAAATTAAAGCACAATGTGTCACGAGAAAACAGTCTCTGAACCACATGGAGAGGTAAAAGTATCAAGATGTTATTCTCACATAAAGTGGCAGAGGGCAGATTTAAAAAGTGGGGCTCTGTCAAAAAAGCCAGAATTGGCTGTTGTGATAAGGTGTTAAAGGGAAAAATAGACCTGAACCATAAGAGATAAAGGAATTTCATAGACCTGCCTGAAAAGATGCTTTTTTTAAGGCAGCTTAAAACTGTGAACATCAATCTGATTGTCTAGGGTAGTACATTCCAGAGAACTTGTGCAGTTCTAAAAAGTCTTGTAGATGGAATTGTGAGATTTGTATTGCTGTGGATGCTGGAATTAGATTACAGGGAGAACACAGAGCACAGATAGGAGATTAGACAGCGATAAGGGAGGAGATATAAGGTGGCAGAACACTATATAGGGCCACATGTATGAAATCTGTCTAGGTCTGAAATTCACTTTGTTGCCCATAGCAACCAATCAGAGAGCCCCTCTCATTTCTCCAGAGAACTATACTAAATGAAAATGGTGCTCTGATTGGTTGCTATGGACAACAGAGTGAGTTTTAGACCTAGACAGTTTTCATACATATGGCCCTATATATTGTGCCATTTCACAAAATCCCCATTGTACAGCTCTCTCCCATTAATTTCTATGGGAGCTATGAATATAGCCAAACACACTCGCTTGTCTATATTTAGAACTACCTTAGAAAAAAACACTGAGAACTGCACAAGCGCGGTAATCTCCCCGTTCTCTGAGGACGGCTCCTAGCTCGTTAGGAGTAGAGATGAGCGAACAGCAAAATGTTTGAGTCGAACTTTGAACAGTAGTGGTGTTCGACTCGAACCCCATTAAAGTCAATGGGAGAGGATGTTCTGGTTCATTTTTATACCTTAAGGTGAGGAGGGAAAGCTTAATTCCCATCCATAACAGAAAAACTAATACGTGGAACAACTTATGAAAAAAATTTTGGGCTCAAGATGCAGAAAATAATTGAGAGGCTAAAATACTTCATTCCTTTAAATTCTAACTGAAAAGGTCAGCACAGCTTGCAAGCAGGGCTAGCTATAGGAGATGAGTGGTACAGTGAAACGGGGCCCTGCTTTCCTGGGGGGGCCCAAAACCCCCTTTGCCCCAAAAGGACACCGGTATTGGAAATGGCACAGGTAAACGGGCAGGGTCCCAATAGGGCAGAAAGGGCAGTACCCTGTCGGGGGGGCCCAATAAAAAAAAAGGGGGCCCACGGGCGATTTTCCGGTTTCCCCGGCGCGGCGGCGAGGTTTGTGAGCGCGGGGAGTCCCCCCATCCCTGATCTGCCCGCACAACGGCCGTTATAAGGGCGCGACCGGCTCCCCCGACCAGGCGCACACCCAACCCCTAGCCAAGGGCGGATGGAAGTACGTCCTGAGGAGCAGCCAAAAGGGGCATCCCCGCCCCCCCCGCACGCCCGCGAGGAAAACCCAAAATGGGCCCCCGGCGTCGATGGGGAGGAGAGCGGAGCACGCAGAACTCCCGGTACTCAAACTTCCGTGGCTGCCTTTCCTGGGCCCCCCCCGAAGTAGCTGCCCCCCTCCCTGCTATAAAATAGGGCACGCCCGGAAGTAACCAGGCACATAGCCCCTGACTGAGGCCACTAAATTTAGGGAGCCCTGCAGGCATCTCTGAGCAAACTGCACAGACATCCAGGTACACGACTCAAGGGTGGAGGGGCTGGAGCACAGGGTCCTGCAGCTAGAACAAGGGAAAGATGTGTTGCATCGCAAGCTGTCCTCCTGCAATAAGGCTCAAGACACCCTTACGATCGTAAAAGACCTAGAAAACCGCCTCCAGGGGCAACCTGAGAATTGTGGGGCCTTTCCCGAGCATTTTAAGCAGGCGACCCCCAGGAACTCTGCATTGCCCTCCCGGGGTGGGTTTAAACGTCCTCAGGGGGAGAGAGCGCATGCATTGGCCCGAACCCCTTTTGCACCCGTCAGGAGTCAGCGGAATTGAAAAACCCCCTACGGTCATCGTCAATATCTCGATACAACGACAAACAAACATTGTTTTGAGAATCGCAAACTGAAATCCTCCCCGCTTTTGAGGGCCACAGGGTTTAATTTTTTAAGATTTTTTTCCGTGGGTGTCTCCAGGCGACGCCCACTTTCAGCAACATTGTTCCAGATTTTTGCCAAAAAAATCCCTTTTTAAATCTTTTTACCCAGCCCACAAAGGTACTTCTGCCAGACGCCGCCCCCCAAGTTCTTCCACTCCCAAGAGAAACAAAGATACCCCCCCCGTTCCTCTGGATCCTAGACCCCCATCGGGGAAAACACCTTCCCGCAACAGCGACAGGCCCCTTCTCCCCCTCCCCCCCATCTGTCCCCCCCCTAGGGAGCAGGGGTCCCGAACTCCGCCTCCTGCCTGCAACCCCTCACCCCCCCACTCCGGTTGGGGCTTTTATCTCCTTTCCCTTTAAAATTCTTCTGCGCTGCTGGCTCTGGAGCCGGGTAACTTCCATTCGGCTACATGTGGCCTTGCTCCCCGGCCCCCCTGTAGGGGCTTAAACATTAGTTAGTTTTGGGCACCCTCACAGCGGGGAAAAAGCTACGATGAAGGAATTTTACTTATTCTCCTTTTAACTATGGGATTTACCCCCCCTCCAAGCAAAATATTTTGATAATTTTAAATTAAACCCCAAAAATTAATAAAATAAAAATTAAAAAAAAATTTTTTAAATTAAACCCACCCCAAACCCCCCCCCCCCCCAAACCCCCCACTCCACCTTCCCCAACCCCCCAGCACCCCCAAACCTAAAACCCCAACCACCAAATTTATTGTTGAAAAAAACTTTTTAAAATATAAAGAAACCCTTTTAAAAGGGGTTTAAATTTTTAAAATTTTTTTTTATTCCCACACCCCCTTTTTCAAAATTTTTTAATTTTTAAAAATTTTAAAATTTGTCCCCCCCAAAAAACCTCCAACCCCCCCCAATTTTCCACCCCAAAAACAAAATACCCCCCTTTTTATCCAAACCCCTATCCCCCACCCCCCCGCACACCCTTCCCCCCCCCCCCCCCCCCCCTAAAAACCCAACTCTCCCCCCCGCAACCTCAACCCCCCCAAAATTTTAAAAAAATTTTTATTTTTTATTTTTTCTATTTTAACACCCCTTCGGCCAGGGCCTTCCCCACCCCCCCTGGGGAAACAATGTTTTTTTTGGGGCACCCTCCCCCCAAAAAAAAAAAAAATATTTAAAAATATTAAATACAACCCGGACCAACTCACAACCCCCCCGGGACCCCCCCACCCGGGATGGACCCCCCAACCCCCTCCCCTACCCTTTCCCATGCAAAAAAAAACGAAGCCCCAAGAAATTTATTTATTATTTTTTTAAAATTTATTATTTAACTAAAAAAACAACAAACCCCCTTTTTTTACCCTTTTCCTGGCCAACCCCCCAATCAACTTTTTTTTTTTTTGGTTCTCCCCCGCATTTCAACCCTCCCCCTCCTTAACCCCCCCCCCCCCCTTTTTTTTTTTTTTTATCCCCCCCAAAGAAAATCGCCTTTTGGGAACAAAAGGGGCCCGCTCCCCAAACAACGGGTTGGGGGCCTCCGCCATCGAAGAAATTCCACCCAGAATGTCCTCCTACGGGAACCCCCCTAACCAGGCGTTTTTTTTCGTAGAAAAAATTTGGGTTGGCACATATTGGGCCCCCCGGCCAAAGGGGGGGAAACAGGGGTCATTATTTTGATAAACAAGAATTTCCCCCTCCAACTAATCTCCAAAAACCTGCCCAAAGACGGTAGGGGGTAAAATTTAAAAAATTTAGTCACAATGGAAAAACCCACGATTTTTACAACATCTATGGCCCCAACCTCAAAAGGCCCCTTTTCTTTGTAACCTAGCGGATATAGTCCAGAAAGATGCTGCGCCTCTTTGATTTTTGGGGGGGAAAATGAACTCTTCTAGCGAATGCGGGACGGGAAGGGGAACAGACTTTTTTCCCCTCGATCTCTCGGGTTTGCAAAAGCCTAGGGTGGGGGGTCCCAGCATTTTTAGACCACCGGACGGGATGGATGGAGAGACCTACCCCCGATAGCGGGGAATTCCCTTTTTTCTCCCACCACGCGACATGGTCCCTTTGGATCACATCTTAGCCCCTCCCAAATTTCTTCAGAAAAAGTCAAGCCCTGGAATTTTGGGAAACCTACTTATCTCTGACCATTCTCCATAACCAGATAGGGGACATTTCCCCGGGGGATGGGATTTTAATGGCGTTTCCCCACCTATATGGCAAAGACGGAGGGTTTGCAAGCGGTGAAGGTTGGGGGTTTAGGTTCACATCTATAACACGCAGCACTCCACGACCCTCACTTTTTTGGGCTACAGCCAACCGTTCCCGGCAGAATTATCCTACACCTCATCTTATGGGCAAATTAAAGAGAGTAAAAAGGGCGCAACAGAAAGGGTGAGGGCGACATTAAAAATTTCGTATAAGCTCAGGGGAGAATGGAAGAGACTGGGAAGCCCAAAAAGGGGTTTTTGCCCTATGGTTTAGGCCGCGGGGAAGAAATCCAGCGTACCCATTAAGTCCACCCATTGGATGGAAAACAAGGCGGGGAGAATTTTATCAGGCTCCCCAAAGGCAGTTACAGCCCCTCCATTTTACATCCATACCACCCCCCGAAGGCCGGATCATTTTCGGACCCCCATAACATCAACGACTCCCTTAAATTTTTTTTGAGCAACGTACCCCCCTGACATAGACCCACCCCCTTCCGCACGGCTGAAGGGAAAGTTTTTTGACTTTCTATCTCGCCCAGACTGTCCCCAGACAGCTAAAAAGGCCAACGCAGAGATCCCACTCGGAGAACAGATGACACCCCCCACGACCCCCGGGGAAACCCCCGGGGCCCCCGATGGGTTCTCAGGAAGTATAAAAATTCAATAGACCCCCTGCCCCCTTTTACTGACGGATACTTTAAAAAAAAAATATAAAGGAAAAGGGAAAATCCCCCCAAATCAAAAAATGTTTTCAAAAAAGTAACCCCAAAAAAAGGCAAAGATCCCCTTCTCCCCTCTTCAAAAACCCCAATCTCATATAGACCTGATCAAAAAACCGGCGAAAATCAGGGCCCGCGGGTTTAGCGACTCTTTTTCCATCCCTCAGGGGACCGCGAAAAAAGGGGTTCTCAAAGGTTTCGACCCGCAGTGGGAATTTTAGAAAGGTCCGGCGGCTGGAGAAGCGACAAACCCTCCTCCCCCAGGGGCATCCGTCATGGCGCAATAGACGAGAAAAGCGTTCACAATTTTCCGGGGGGGAGTTTTTTGGGGAGGTTTTCTTGATGGAGGGGATAAGGGAAGCTTAAAAATCTTCTCTCTCCCATCTACATACCCTACGGCGCAATCCACACACCGGGTTTTTTGTCTCGCGATTTCCCCTTTTATAAAAGGGTCCCGCCGGGGTTTGCCCCCATCCCCCCTACTATTCACATTGCTCTAAAACCCTTTTAGCTGCATTGGAAGCTCAGAACTTTTCCGGGCATCAAATTGGCCAAAGCCAGAAAAAGCTACCCTTTTTGCGATGACCTTCGCTCTTTCTTCCCCAAACCCCGATTGAGCATTACCAAAGTTTTTCAATTTTCTCAAAATTTTTGGGGAGATCCTTGGGACAGATCAATGTTTTAAAAAAGCGACTTTTTGGAAATAGGTCCCCCACTCCCGAAATCCACCGGCGTGATCTGAACTTAGGTATCATCCCGGTGGATTCACCTCACATCCAGGAAAAAAATTTGGCAGACCCAATACATATAAACAAATTTTCCCCCTCTGAAAAAAAAGATCTGGATGACCTCCCTAATGGCATGGGCCCCCTCTCTCCCGGGGGGTAGATGCCACGCAATAAAAATGATCTGTTTTTTTCCCAAAAAATTTTTATTTCCCCCTTTAAACCCTCCCCTTGCTCTAAGACACCTGACATCAAAAATTGTAGCCTCCCTTTTTTCCGCTTTATTGGGCAGGGAAAAAACCCCCAATAGCCCTTACAAAATTTAAAGCTCCCGGTAAGTGCAGGTGGCCTAAACCTCCCAAAGTCAGGTTCTATAACCTGGGGTGTCTCACCAGGCATTCCTGGGCTGGTGGGAGAAACCAGCAGATATTCAAATTTTGACCCAGAAAAAGATCTGATGCGTCCCTGCATCCCCCCCCTCCCCCACACAAATTCGCTAAGATCCCTTGAAATTTGGAGCTCTCTCCCCTCAAAGATACGATCCGACCCGGGGAAACATAACCCAACTCCTCCAACTGCCGGGCAAATGTCCAGGGGGCTACCCCTGTGGGGCCTACCAGAGTTCCCCAAAAACCGAAATAACCCCAGTTTAAATTTTGGGGGGAAGGGGATGACTTCGCAAGCCAAATGCACATGGAGGAGAAAGGTGGCCGACCCCCCCGAAATTAAAACCAAATTTTCCCCTTCCCGAGACCCACACATTCCCAAATACAGGTCCTCTCCCTTTTGTAAGTCCAAGTTCGGAACCCCTCACAACTCTGGTCCCCTTTAACAAATTTAACTCCCTAATGCTATGCCACACTAATCCTTTACCCTTTCCCGATCTACATATTTTAAAAGGGACTGGGACGGGGGGGGAGAAGGGAGGTCCCATTTTAAAAATGGGGACGCATATTGAAACCCCGATTTTTCCGACAAGACCTTTCGGGGCACTAAGGGCCTTAAAAAGGGGGATTGTGAAACTTTGGGGGGGAACCCACTTAAAATCTTGCACAAGCATATTATGGATTCAATCTCCCCCCAACGCGAAAATTTTCCCGAAAAGGGGACAATCTTGCCCAAATGCCAAGCCCCCGGCACCAATAGTGGGTGGTTGTGGCAAGCCCCTCAAAGCAATCCTTCTGGGACCCCTTTTTTGACCAGTCCGACTCCCCGGCACATCAAGCTGTTAAAAGTATGATCCCGATCTTCCACTACCTAGCCCCCTGACATTGCAAAACCGGGGGCTTTAACCCTGATTGCACATTCTCTCCCCAGCATTTCCCAAAAGCAACTCTGGTGGCTAAACGCGTCCCCTGTACTGGCTAAACCACAGACCCCCCTTTTCAGTAGGTCACAGCCGAAACAATATTTGGGGGCGGACAGATTGGAAGCGGAACCCACAAAAACAGCGCACGAGAAAAATTTTTTTAAAGATGGAACCATTTATCTCTCGCATTTCCCAAAAGATGAATAAAGCCAAAAATCATCCTTCAAGTTCACATTGGAAACCCAGGGAGGGCCCGTGGGTTCCCGGGGGTCCCTTACCAAAGCGACCCCACTCCTGGGAAAACCAATCAATGACGCTAAATCATTGGGGGCCCCCGCTATTTTGGGCAAACTCTCACCCCTAGGGGGGTTTTATTTAGGGGGAAAGCTCTTGGACGGGACCCCCCCCAAGCCCAACCAACCCACCAACACCGACATACCTTGGGAAAACGACATGGGGCCCGGGGCCCTAAAAGAGCCTTTTAAAATTTTAAAAAACCCCCTATTTCCCCTCTTGGGGTTGAGAAACCTGGTTCCTTAAACATCGGATATTGGATGGTTTTTGTTAACTTTTCTTTTTGTCTTTTTACCTTACCTCTGGGTTTTTTTAATAATTCATGTTAGCCGTAACAGAAATTTCCTTCTTTTTTTTTCCTACTGCAAATTTTTGATGAATGCTGTGTTTTCTGCAGGGTATTTTTCAGGGAAATATACTTGAATGCTAACCTTTCCCCCCTAATCCCGGAGTCTTTGGCAGCAAGTTTTAAAACCAATGGCTCTCTGCCATTTTAATATTCATAATATCTCATAGAAAACAGCAATTTTGCATATTGGTAAACGTACGCTTCCATATATTCATGTCTTTTTGTAAAAAATATTTAAACTTTCAAAATCCCAATAAAATAGTTTAAAAAAAAAAAAAAAAAAGGGGGCCCCCCGATAGTTAAAAAAATTGAAATAGTAATGGTGGGGGAAAACGGTTTTGTTATACAATTACTGAACCCTCAAAAAGAAGCCTTCCCCTTCGAAAAATTTTTACCAAACCACCACTATTTAAATTTTTTTCTTTGTATAGGGAATTGGAGATGGGGTTTTAAAAGATTTCACCCCCAATTGCAAAAACAAACTTTTGGGGACTGATTTTGATTTCAGTCCAAGCAACCGTATAATATATATCCATTATATGAGAGTTTGGCGTTAAGTGGGGCTCAAAATTCGCCAAATAACAGCTTCTGGGTGTAGAAAGATCAGACAGCAAACCAAATTTTCCCCAACTTTGCTGTCATGGAAAGGAATTTCACTAAAAAACTTGATTCCCCAGGGTTCTGCACACCCCCCCAATACCTAACTAAACTAAATGCACTTTTCCCTTAAAAATCGCTAAAAACAAATCTTGTGCCTGCAGCAAGCAACAAAAGAGAACAACTGACATACTGTCTTTACGTTTTTAGTGAGCGAAAAAGGGGTTCGAACCAAAACACGAAAAATATATAAACAGATGTGATTTTAGCAGCCCCTGAGAGCCCACACCTTAGTGATTACGTTTTTTTTTACACTTTTCTGTGCTCTTCCCGATCGGAGGGCCCCCAACAGTCGAAAGGGGGAAAAATATTAAAAGGCGTGTCGAAAGCCTTGCGAACCAAACATTCTCAAACAAACAGAAAAAAGTTTGGGTTTTAGTTCAAGAAAACTTTTGTTTTGACTCAAAAAATTAAAATTTTTCGAACAGTTCTTTAACACAGTTTGGAGCGACAACGAAATTTAATTGCTTTAGGGGGTTTCACACGCAGCGCGCTTTTGTCAGAAATGCACATTTAAATTTTCCTTCTCACAAAAAAACATCCTAAAACCTCAAAAGCACCAAAAAAACACACTGTTGAAAGCACCCTTATGGTTTTAAAAATTTTTTTGCACCAGCATGAATCACAGTAACAAAATTTTTTTGCTGTTCCTACAGTAAGAAAATGTAGATAATTGAGATGTTTTTGAGGTACAGGTGGCATAAGTGTGAAAAGACGACTAACAGTGAAAAAAAAAATCATCAAACATGACCCCGAGCTAGAGGATAAACAGACACCAGTCTTTAACCCCTTCCCAACATAGGGCGTATGGATACGCCCTAGCGGGAAGTAACTTCCCACAAATGGGCTAACCATACGCCCAGGGCTACGCTCGGGCTTGCGGCGAGCCACCTCCGATCGCAACATGGGACCAGGCGGTAAATTACCGCAGGCTTCATGCCCCCCTCACCGCCCGGGCCGGAGTGAGCTCCGGCCGTGGGGAGAAAAACGCATCCAATACCGCAGTCCTTTCATTGCTGCGATAATAAAGCCGCAAGCAGGAGGATTGAGCCTACTCCTGCCTGCTCCCGTCGGCTGCCGCACTGTATGCGGTACCGATCCCTGTCTATGATCCCGTGAAGTGAACAGCACATCCCCAGGGTCATCTGTGACGTCACCAAAGTGCCCGCAAGTGCATTGTGGGCATGGTGACATGCGTTGTCATGGCTGACCATACAACATTACGAGTACTGTGCAACTGGCTACCTTCTAACAACAATCTGATAGATTGCTGTTAGAAGATAAAGTGAAAAAAGTGAAAAAAATGTAAAAATAAATGTCAAAAGTGAAAAAAAAAGTAAAACACAAACACAAAAAATAAAATAAAAACACGTACACAAAACCACCCATTATACTTTTCCCGTTTTTGGGGGGGGATGGGGGGGGGGGGGGGGGGCGGGGGGGGGGGGGGGGGGGTTTTGTTGTGGGGGGGTTTTTTTTTTTTGTTTTTTTTTTTGTGTGGGGGTTTTGTGTGGGGGGTGGGGGGGTGTTTTGTTGTTTGGGGGTGGGGGGGGGGGTGTGTGGTGGGTGGGTGGGGTGTGTGTGGGGTGGGTTGTGGGGGGTGGGGGGGGGGGGGGGGGTGGTGGGGTGGGGGGGGGGGGGGGGGGGGGGGGGGGGGGGGGGGGGGGGGGGGGGGGGGGGGGGGGGGGGTGGGGGGGGGGGGGGGGGGGGGGGTGGGGGGGGGGGGTTTGGGGGGGGGGGGGTGGGGCTTGGGGGGGGGGGGGGGGGGGTGGGGGGTGGGGGGGGGGGGTGGGGGGGGGGGGGGGGTGGGGGGGGGGGGGGTGGGGGGGGGGGGGGGGGGGGGGGGGTGGGGGGGTGGGGGGGTGGGGGGGGGGGGGGTGTGGGTGGGGTTGGGGGGGGTGTTGGTTTTTTTTTTTTTGTTTTTTTTTTTTTTTGTTGTTGGGGGGTTTTGTTTTTTGGTGTGGTGTTTGTTTTGTTTTTTTTTTGTGTGTGTGTGTGGGGGGGGGGTTTTTTTGGGTGTTTTTTTTTTTTTTGTTTTTTTTTTGTTTTTTTTTTTTTTTTTTTTTTTTTTTTTTTTTTTTTATTTTTTTTTTTGTGTTGTTTTTTTCTCTACAAACGCCAATCTGCCCCAAAAAAGATCAAAAATAACATAAAGTACCCCAAATTTTGTTTCGCCGCGTGCGTAACGACCCACCCTATAAAATCTGTCACGTTAATTAACCCATACGGTGAACCTCCGTAAAAAAACAAAAAGTCACAGAATTGCGATTTTTGTACATCCTGCGCACATAAAATGGAATAAAAATCGAATCAAAAACTCATATAGACGCCAGAAGTTGTAACCAATTAAATACTTAGTTTCATCCCGCAAAAAAAAAGTCCATACACGTCTCTGTATACGGAAAAATAAAAAAGTTAAGACGTTCACAAAGACAGCGATGCATAAATATTATTTAACACAATAAAAACATGTTTTTTTTTCTTTTTAAAACGTGTTTTCAAAATTTAAAAACTATATAAATATGGTAACGCCGTAAACGTATCGACCAGATAGTAAAGCTACTGTCATGGATACTGCACGGTGAGCGCTGTTAAATATAATAAAAATAAAAAGTAAAAAACACTACTAGGATTGCATTATTTTCTTCACCCTAGCCTTCCAAAAAACGGATTAAAACTGATCAAAAAGTCTTTGTCCCCCAAAAAATTATACCAATATAAATGACAACTCTTTCTGTCAAAAAACAAGCCCCTACACAAGCTCCCGTACAACAGAAAAATAAAAATAGTTATGGCTCTCAGGACTATGGCGATGCAAAGAACGTGTTTTCCTTTTTGAATAAAAGTGTTATTTATTGGTCAAAGCAGTAAAACATCAAAAAATATACAAATTGGGTATACGCTGTAATCGTATCGACCTGCTGAGTAATACTGCAGTTTTATACTGCAATCGTGACCGCTGTTAAAAAAATAAAAATAAAAAACACTACCAGGAAATGCTGTATTTTGTTCAAAAATGCCCCTCACAAAAACCTTAATAGAAAAGTGAGTCAAATCGGCTATATGCCCCCATAATGGTAGTTTAAAAAACTAAATAAAAACGTCAACTCATCCCACCAAAAACAAGCCCAGAAATCAGCTCCGTATGACAGAAAACTGAAAAAACGTTATGGCTTATCAAACAGAACAACATAAAAGCGCAATTTTTTATAGACCTTTTCTATTGTTTAAAAGTAATAAAACAAAAAAAAAACTATATAAAAATCTATACCATTGCAATTGTACCGACCCCCATAGGTAAAGATATCCTGTCATTTATACTGCATTTATACTGCATTTATACTGCACGGCGAACGCTGTAAAATTGAAGCCCAAAAAACAATGGCGGAATTGCGTTTCACCTGTTCTGGTACTTTGGGGGCTTTGTAAATGCGTCATGGCCCCCACCAAAATCGTGCATTCCAAATGCCAAATAGCGCTCCCCTCCATTATACGCCCTGCCATGCGGCCCAATCAAGCAGATTACACCCACATGTAGGGGTATTGCCGAACTTGGAAGAAATTGCGTAACACGTTTTGGGTGCTTATTTTTGACCAGATACCACCTAGAAAAAATTAAACATTTTCCAGCTAAAATTGCAGATTATCTGGAAAAAAAATTGTTTTTTGTTTAATTTTCGACACCTAAAAAGAATAAAAAAAAAAACACAAAAAAATATTGTGACAAACCTGTGGGGTCGATATACTCGACTACACCACTGGATATATTCCTTAAGGTTGTAGTTTCCAATATGGGGTATTTTTAGGTTTATTTTCGTTTTAGCACTTAGGGTGGTCTCGCAAAACCTGAAATGCCCCTAAATAAAATGTAATGAGAAGAATGAGACACCCCAGAGTCCATTAGTGCTCCTCCTATTCTGGGGCTTGTGGTTGAGCCCAAATAATGCACTAGGGCCACATATGGGATACTCTGAAAACGGCAGAATCTGGGAATCAATATTAAATTTGCATTTCCCTGATCACATTTAACCGTATTCTTGGTGAACAATGTATAAAAATTATAAATCTGCAAAAAAAAGTGAAATTTTGAAATTTCACTGTTCCCACTATAGCTGTAAATTCCCCTGTGAAACAACCTTATGGGGTTAATAAACTTTCCTAATGCTTGTTTTGAATACTTTAAAGGGGTGTAGTTTTCTTAGATGATGTCAATTATGGGGGTATCTAACATACAGGCCAATCCAAAATCACATTAGAACTGGACTATCTCTAAAAAATGTGTATATTGCAAATTTTGTTGAAAATTTGAAAATTACTACTAAATCTAATTATTAATTTGTAAAAAAAAAAAACATTTAAAAAAATGATGCCTAAACAACAGCAGACATAGGGTAAGATTGCTAGTTTAATAAACTATTTTGAGTGGAATAATTACCTGTAGTTACATGAGAAATTTTTTAAGTTTAAAATTGGTAATTTTTCTAATTTTTCACTGATTTTTTGATATTTTTTCACACAAAGTAAACAAGCATTTTTTGACCAAAATTTTCTTACTAACTTAAGCACAATGTGTCAAATGTAGAAAAACAATCTTCTTAATCACATGGATAGGTTAAAGTGTCAAAAAGTTATTCTCCCAGAAAGTGACCCATGACAGATTTAAAAAATGGGGCTCTGTCAGAGAGGCCAAAACTGGCTCCGGCGGTAAGGGGTTAAGGATGTCAAGCTGCTGATTACTGTATTTGGCTTCCTGACAATACACTATTTATACTTTCATAGTGGCCATTAGTAATTTATGCATGAAATGGCTTGTGCCTACCTGAATCCAAATCTGAATGTCATGCCTCAGGGTTATTGGTTTTCAGCAATTTCTGGGCTGAAATAATGTATACATTTATATTTCATTGATTTAAACTGCTTCTGCTCCTTGTGAGTCACAAATGTTAAATTTCATTAGAAAGTATTAACCCAATATTGTTTAATAATTGTGTTTTTCCTTGTTTATGTATTTGTGTATAATATCTTAAATCAAAAGCCAATGTGCACTTCCAACATACAGCTGAGCTGATAAGCCGTCTAATCCAGGCTGGAGCCAATGTCAGTAGCAGGGTAAGTCTAAGCATTGAGACTATATTGTCTGTGCAGAGCGTTCACAATACATTTCTGAAGAGGAAAAATGTGAATGTTAATACACATCTGCTTTTAGCCTTAGAAAATGATAAACTCTAATGATAATAAACATCCTACACAATTGAGTCACATTATTATGACCATTTCCTACTTTTGTCATCGACAGTGTGTTGCTCATGAAGGAGCTGGTTTGGTGGGTATATAAGGTGTGCAATATCCCTCATAGCTGTCATGGGTAAATGGGCAATTTATCAGAGTTGCAGAAAGGAATGATTAATGACTTTCAGTTCAAGGATTTTCAGTATTTCTGAAACATTGTTTGAACTGTTCATATTCTGCTGTTATGAAAGTCATGAGTGGAGCAGCTCACTGCCAAAATGAACTGGGGAGCTACCAGACATGTTCAGCAAACCCTACTGTGTAGGGAGACAGACTGGTCAGTGCACCTCTGCTTACAAAGTTGTATCGGCAAAAAATACTTTTTTCTCAACCTCCCCTGATTGGCTAAGGGCTGACTTCCTGATTAGACTAGTTTTCTGCTTTATCAAAGGGATGCATGTTGGTGGGTCAGGTGAGAAATAGAGAAGAAACACCTTGCAACCATTGCTGGAAGAACACAAACATTATGATCTGGGGAATGCTTTTGTGGCATGCTCTGGATCCACTTATCCATGTGTAAGGCACTCTAATCTGATATGGGTATGAATATATTATTGTAGATCACATACACCCATACATGTTGATTGTCTTCACTGGTTGTAAAAAAATTGACCAAGACTTCCAAGTACTAGCTTAATTCCCCAGACTTGAACCCAATTGAGCTTCTGTGGTACCACCTTGATCACCATGTTCCCTCTATGGATCCCACCCACGCACCCTCCAGCACAGCAGTCACCATGGCTCCTAAGTTGCATACAGAGGTGTACCTTACACTGTGTGCAGAATTATTAGGCAAGAGTATTTTGATCACATCATCCTTTTTATACATGTTGTCCTACTCCAAGCTGTACAGGGCTTGGAAAGCCAACTACTAATAAGTAAATCAATGCTGTCAGTCTCTGAAATGATGGGAGGGGTGTGGGTCAATGACATCAGCACCCTATATAAGGTTTGCTTAATTATTAGATAACTTCCTTTCCTTGGTAAAAATGGTCAGAAGAGAGATTTGACCGAGTCTAAGAAAAGACAAGAATTGTGAGGATGTCATGCCAGAGGGAGCAGTAGGTCTTGAAATTGCAAACTGGTGAAGCCGTGATCACCGAACAATCAAAGCGATCATGGCAAATAGCCAACAGCGTCGCAAGAAGCGTGTTGAAAAAAAAAAAGGCCGCAAGATAACTGCCCATGAATTGAGGAAAATCAAGCGTGAAGCAGCCAAGATGCCATTAGAGCCACCAGTTTTTTCGATATTTCATTCAGAGCTGCAAAACGTTACTGTATATCAAGAAAGCACAAGGTGGTGCGGTAACTCAGGGACATGCCAAAAAGGGTAATGAAGGCTGAAAAACGACCACTTTGAACAAGAAACATAAGGATAAAAACATCAAGACTGGGCCAAGAAATATCTTAAGACTGAGTTTTCTAAGGTTTTTATGGACTGATGAAATGAGAGTGACTCTTGATTGGCCAGATGGATGGGCCGGATCAGTAAAGCGCAAGAGCAGCAGACCCGGAGAAGCAATCACATACAGCGGGACAGATCGAAATATACTAATGGTAAGATTGTGTGGTATATGTATTCATCATCTCACAGGGAGATATAAAAAACCAATAAAAACAACAATACATAAGAATAATCCAAGACAGATTTATATAATAAAGACCAGATATGTATACCAAACATTATAGCAAACCGGAACATGTATCGGGAAACAAGGAATGTAGGAAAACATACAGAATTTGTTAGACGGACATATTACATATTGTATAAATACAATATTCTTTAATAATTATATAGAATTTCATTGCGTATATATAATCATTGGCCATGTGGTGTATAGCAGTGACAATCCAAAAGGCCTCCCTATCTCGCGAAATTTATTAATCAAATTCCCCTCCTCGTTTACCTAACTGAACTTTTTCTATTGCAAAATGGGCTCTAAAAATATTTATTATTTAGAACTGATGGACAATTATGAATGTCCGTGCAGCCATTAGAAAAGTACGTGTACCAGGAGTTTGAATATAGATGTAGATGCTCACATATTCTGATTGATTGATTTTACGTGTGGTCGAACCACATAATATAAATTGACAGATGGTGCCATCAATATGAACATCTACAGAAACTGTAATACTATTAAGATATTGTTTTGATAGTAAAATTCCGGCCATCACATGGAAAATGTTGGGTGAACCCTAGAAAAGGCACAGTCTTGCAGGGGTATGAGCCACATTTATAAATATCCTAGCTGATGACACACTAGCTATCATATACCTGCCTGGGACACACTAACTATATACCTGCCTGGGGACATAACCTAACTATCTATATAGCTGCCAGGTGACAACACCTGCCTATCTCTATATCTGCCTGGGACACACCTGGCTATCTCTATACCTGCCTGGGGACACACCTAACTTTTCTACTATCCTGCCTGGGGAACACCTAGGCTATCTCTATCCTGCCCGGGGACACACCTAACTATCTCTATACCTGCCTGGGGACACACCTCTATCTCTATATCTGCCTGGGGACACACCTGGCAAACTCTATCCTGCCTGGGGAGACACCTAACTACTATATACCTGCCTGGGGATACCCTAACTTCCATATACCTGCCTGGGACACACAAAATATAACCTGCCGTGGGGAAACCCTAACTATATACCTGCCTGTGTGGAAGCTTTAACTATATACCTGCCTGTATGGGGACCTAACTAGCTATATACCTTTCCTTGGTGGAAGCTTAACTAAAACCTGCTTGTATGGGGCCCTAACAACTAGATACCTGCCTGAGGGGAGCCCGTACCTATCTAGATACCTGCCTGAGGGGAACACTGTACCTAAACTAGATACCTGCCTTAGGGGGGCTGTACCTAAACTATATACCTGCCTGAGGGGAGCTGTACCTATCTATATACCTGCCTGAGGGACTGAAACCTATCTAAAATTCCTGCCTAAGGGAGCTGTACCCATCTATATACCTGCCTGAGGTGAGCTGTACCTATCTATATCCCTGCCTGTGAGGAGCTGTATTTATATACCTGCCTGCGGGTACCTATATCTATATACCTGACTGAGGGGAGCTGTATATACCTGCCAGACTGAGGGGACATAAATCTATATACCTACCTTACTGAGGAGAGCTGTATATACCTGCCTTACTGGGTACCATCAGTATGTATAGAGGTATATAAATACATCCCCCAGTAAGTTTCCACAAAGATAATCCCCCAAAAACGATTTTTTTCCCGTTCATCCTATGTTTTTATTAGTCCGGCCCCCCAAAACCATCGCACTTTCTCATGCGGCCCCATGGGAAAATTAATTGCCCACCCCTGATCTACATCCTTCTGCTGAGCACCCTATAACTCATTTTGGAGTGCAGCACCAGTGTTTATACCCGCATGGCTCCAAATACCTGTGACAACCTACCAGACATTATGGAGTCACTCCCAACCTGTCCTACCTGCTATCCATGCCGCTCACAGCGGTAACTCTGCATATTAGCTGGTGGTCATGATAATATGTCTTGACTGTGTATATAACCTATGCTAAAATACTGATGAGTTGTGAATCTATATTCTTACAAATGTAAATGGTCATTAATCTTAGGTTGTTTTCATATGGTTATAACTTGTCTGCAACACCTTTAGGCCTCGTTCACACGGCTTATTTGTCCGCGGATTGGCGCCATACTGCGCGCCGGATTTGCGCTGCAGTACGGCGCCAATCCGTCCTTGTCATTACGGTAATCCACTGCTCTCATAGAGAACAGTGGATTCCGTCGCTCCTCCCCGCTCGGCGAATCCGCCGCGGGGGGAGAAAGTGACATGTACTTTATTTACGGCGCGTACACGCCATAGATAATGCAATGTCTATGGGGCCGGGGAGCGGCACCCCCGCGCGGCTCCGGTCCCGCCCCCGTCCCACCCCTTATTCACAGCGGATTTGTGAGCTCAATACGGCTCAAAAATCCGTCGGGAATAAGCCGTGTGAAGACGGCCTTGGGGTGCTTTCACACGGTGCGTTTTTGTTGTGTTTTTGATGCGTTTTTTGTGCAACAATGTATATCATTAATTGCTGTTCCTTCCTGCACAAAAAACGCATCCAAAAAACGCATAAAAAACGCGGCAAAAATGCACCGTGTGAAAGCACCCTTAGGGTATGTTCACACAGTGTAATTTTGGTGCGTATTTGCACTTCAATGCAATTACGGTAATAGAGAGCTATGAATTACGTCCGTCTCCCCCAGCGTACAATAATGGATAATGGAATTGAATGGGGCCGCCCACCCCTTCTTCCCCTCGCGCTTTAGAAGTACGCGCTGGCTAGGGTATGTTCACACAGCGTCTTGCGTATGTACTGTACGCGCCATAATACGCCATGTGAACATACCCTTATTTCCACAGTTCTACTGTACCACATATGCTAAGTGCTATTAAAAATAGGTTCAGTAGTAGAAATACAGGGAGTTTGTATATGTATTACAGCCATTTGAACCCAGCTGGGTTGACTAGCAGGTCAAGTTTTGTGATGGTCTATTGATACACTAGAACTATTTTATCTGCTTAGTGACATACTGTATGTGACGTCTATGTAAACTTTTTATCCAATTTCTTTTTATTGTTCCATTGTCACTAAACTGAAAAATTAGGCACCTCTGCAAACATTCTTGAATTAAAAAATCATTTATGTCTACAGCTTCTATGCAGGCCTATATGTTTCCACGGCAACAGGCAACAACAAAATCCTATGTAGTCTGATTCCGCAGTCATATTCCCTCATATCTGTTTCCTTATACTGCCAATCTATTGAATGTATGTTAGCAAAAAGTAGGCAACGGATGGATGGCAGTATGACTGCAGGATTTGCTTGTAGTCAGATAGATCTAAATAAAATTGTGTTAATTTTTGTAGCAACATCCCAGAAAATCATTATGCAATGAACCTATTAGGGCTTGTTCACACGGAGTTTTGGCTCCGTATTAACAACTTTTAAAAAGGGTCTCGGGACTGACGGGAAAGGACCCCAGAAACGCATCAAACCCAATTAGCATGTGTTTAACACGCCGGCACGGGGAAAAACAGCGGGTTCACACGAGAGATGCTGCTGGTGTTTGTCCTGCGCCTGTCGGGTCCCTTTACGGCCCCCATAAAGAATCGCATGTCAATTTTTTGATCGTATCACAAAACCCAAGGGGGAGGGAAAAAACATAAATAAATAACTAAATAAATAACATGCCCTTTTTCCCCCCCCGTCGTCATATTGAACGCCCGGGGAGGGGAGGCAAATCCATAGTTCTTATGAGAACTGTGGATTCCCGTAATGATGGGACGTATTTCGCTCTTTACAGGCAATACGCCGCAAAATACTTTTTAAGCCTGTGAACAGGGCCCTAATAGGTGGAATCAGCAGTGAGTGGGTGAGGCTAGTCAAGGGTGGGTGGGGCTAACACCTGCTCATGAATAAGCCGGACTCTTTTCTGGCTGCAAATTTTCAGATTTGGCCATTAAATGCTCTGAGACTACAGCATCTTACAGAATAAGGGACACAGCGCTGGGAACAGCGTGTCTGACACTAGCTTGAGTTGTCCTTAGAAAGGGGGGCAGAATCTATGTGACAGGTTCTCTTTAAAGTGAACAGAGAGCGCCACACATGCATGGCCATCTCTTTGTTGGCTGCAGCCCCAGCACAAACAAGAGGAGCCCTATTTTTTAGTATTGACAGGTTGCACAGATGGGATATGCATCTATCAGACATTTATAGAAACTTTTGAGGATTTGCCTAAATAAGAATTTCTTACCCATTTTTTGAATAGGGGTGGTAAAGGGTAAGGTAGTTCACCGGCTATTGTGGGGGGGGGGGGCAGCGCTGGCCCCTAGACAGCATTACTCACGTGCATAAACCCCTAAATAATTGAATGTCCTTTTCTCCCCCGCAGGTATTGTCCGAGCGGGGGAAGGGCTAATCCATATTTTCCCTATGAGAATAGGGGGAACGTAATGAGGGGGGTGCATTTCGCCAGTATTTGAGCGCAGTACGGCGCGAAATATGGACCGGAATGCGCCCCAATCATAGCCGTGTGAACATCGCCTAAGGTGTTCTCTCTATTCAAAATTTTCACAACATGACCTGAGGATAGAATAAAAGTATTTATTTTACCTTTTTAGATTTATCCTGACGAGGACCATTTCTTCCTGTCCAAGGACAGCCAGCAGCACCTGAGCCTGTCAGTAGTGTCCTATCTGCAGAGCTGCCTTCAGAGTGGAGGCACCAGACAAAAAGATCAGTGAGCGAGGACTCAAATAATGCACAATACGTCAATGGTCTACAAGAAGCCAGAATGAACACTGATAGATGTACCTGCTGGAAACCTGGGAAGCAGAATAAGCTCAACATTTAAGAATGAACTTAGTGGCTGTGAATATGCCACCTCTCTGATGAGTCCAGATGAAATAATTTACAATAAAGACTGCAATCCTGAGCAAATAACCTTACATAAATCACTACATAATGTACAGGATATTATTCCTGCAACCATCATTTTGCTTCTAACTAAAATGATTTAGACATTTGGTCTATAGCTACTGTATCTCCCCATTCTCATTCCATAATAATGTTCACTCAGTTTATCCAAGCATGCCAAGTCCTATTTTTTTCCCCAAACAGTTGTCATTTGGAGGCCCCTGCAGGCATTAGATTGTTGGCCAAATTCATTAACATTAGTATGTACTGCTCAAGTTGCCTGTACAAACCTCTACTATAAGTTGAGCTATTCTTTTACTATAGGGGGCAGCAAAGCGCCATGTGTAATTTTCCTAACTAAAGTACAGAAGTGCATAATTAATAAAGTTGGATATGTTTTTATTTTTTCTGCATGTAAAGCAAACTTCCTGAAAAAAACATTTTAAATTTTCATTTGGAAAACCTGTAATAAACTAAAGCCATACCTTGTACAAAACCTTGTAACAAACACTGTTGTAACGTGCCTGGGTTGTAGCAAATTAGAGAAGATGTCTAAAAAAGGTAATCTTATGTAAAATGCCTTGTGATCCTAGAAAAAAGTATGGATTTTACGAAACACAGGTGAGGGTCAATTTAGCATTAACCCCTTTAAA
>JAODAL010025322.1:0-58844 GCA_025379985.1 Phyllomedusa bahiana
TCCCAAGAACACCTAGACAACTAACCCCCCACAAAAATCGCTGTATAAAAACATTCTTCAGAAAGCGATATCACCCGCAGCAGCACCTTCCCTCTCCGTACTGTGCGTGGTGTGTGAGCTCCCAGCGGCGCGCTCGTCTTATATAGTGCGTGGACGTCACAGAATCCCGCCGTCTCTGATTGGCTTCATCTCTGCACATGTCATGCAGGCTATGCCCTTCTTCCTCCCAGAGTGCTTTTGCCCCATGTAGCGCCATGTGTCTCGCAGCCATTTTATCAATCAAAAGCACACTTCGTTCACCCGAAGTACCCCAAAGTTCGACTTCGGTCCGAACCGAAGTTTTCCTGAAATTCTAAACGAATTCCACTTCGTTAGAATCAATTCGCCCATCTCTAGAAGACATCATGGAGGTTTGGGCCAGAAGGAGAAGAAAAGGAGAAGAGAACAACTCCCATCAGAGATGACGTCTCCTGGGAGTCCCTGCTGTCAGGGGTCATTTACTTCTGTGTTGAGTCAGTGCTGTATTCATGTGATGGTGACCTGACTACTGGGGATGTGATTGGTGGGGTTGTAGGTTATGTTGGTGCTTATGTAGTGTCAGTGTGGGCTTGTCCCTGATTGTTAAGCAAGTGCACACCTGACTCTGTGATGAGGAGTTTCTCTGCACCACTGTTTCATTCTTGCTTGTGTGTAGAGGGCTCTCACACAGAGCGGTTTTGGTGCATTTTTTATGCGTTTTTTTGTGCAGAAATGTACAGCACACCAAAAAAACATCAAAAATGCACCAAAATTGCTCCGTGTGAAAGCAGCTTTATAGTGTAGTTTATTTTAGAAAGTGGCGAGGTACGAGAACAAGGGACATTTTGTAAGCGGATATTGTATGTGGGCTGGTGGGGGCTTTGTGCCAGGGCTGATTTTTATTCCCAGTCCGGCCCTGAATGCAACCCTACCATCAGATCACAGTTTGGGCAATCACTGAGTGCCAATGGACTCTGAAAATGGGTTGACAACAATGTCTCATTCAGGGATTTCCTGGTGAGAGTCATTATCTCCACCATCCCAGACTCCACTGTCGGATGGACTTCAAAGCCAGCATAAGCCGGGAAATATTGTTCTGACTCGTGAAAGACCTTCACTTGACCTCCTGACTCCCAATCCTGGACGTGGAACTGGAACTACTCCTGACAGGCGGGTAGCCGGGGGGAGAGCCTTCATTCCAGAAGCCTGCTATATTGAGCTTAACAAAGGTATTTGTTAAAAATGCCAAAGGGTTAACCATACCTAACCCCCCATAGTCTCTTCGTACGGTAAGTCACCTCCCTTTTGATCAGTTTAAGTCTGTTTCCCCATAACATCTGGAAAAACAGACTATAGATCCATAACCAGAGAGTATCCGGGAAAATGCACTTGCTGCCTAAATAGATGAATAACAGGAGCAGAAAAGATTTGATCAAATCAACTCTCTCTCTCAGGGTTAAAGACCACCTTTTCCTTCCAAGATGTCCTTTAAGGTCTTATAGAAGTCTGGCGTTAAGCCTTCTGGTCTCCGGGTCTTTTTGAGAGCTAAGTTGTCAATCGCCCCTCAACTTCCTCCTCTCTGATAACATCTGTCAAATCCTCAAAAGAGAAATTTACTCCTGATTCGGGAATGCTTTCAGCCACAAACGCCAAACACCTGTCTCAATTTAGTATTCTCTTTCCCAAAAGATGAGAGTAAAAAGACCTAACGATTTTCAAGATCTCTGATCTGGACCTCTTCAGAGATCCTGTACTAACCTTTAGGCCCATTATCATCTGACAGCCTACATTTTCTGTAGGGACCCGGTGAGTGGTATTTTCCAAAATCCCTCTAAAAAACTAAGGATGTGTATCAATTATACTGATATCCTTTGAGCAAGGTTTTAACTCAGGAGACCTCATCATGGCTACTTCCAGTCGAGACCAGGTGTTTAAGTTTCTCCCTCAGGCTCTGATACAGGTGATACCTGTTCAAGCTTCTAAGGTTAGAGGTCTGGCAGAAGAACCTCACTGCCCTTTTCATAAATATTTCCCACCACTCTGACTTACTGCTGTAGAAGCCCAGTAAAGGTAACGGACTCTGCACAAAGTCCTCAAAGGATTGTCTGATCTCTGCTTCCTCCAGGAGTGATAAATTTAGCTTCCAATAACCTCTTACCATGCGGGGCATCTCTGCAACATTCAAAGAAAATAATTATACAGTGGTCGGAGAACCCCACTTCTACCACCGATAACGGTGTTGAGACAGCATCCTCCTTTAAATAAAACCTATCTATCCTATACCTAATCTGACGACCATTATGAAAGGCGAACCTTCTGATCTGGGGTATGTCTGATGTGCTCATCCTCCAAACGAGCCTCATTAACTATCATACTATATTTAGCACGACGTCATCATGAGCCACACCATAGACACTTCCCCTATCTTGGGATCTTGTGATAGTGTTTATATCTCCTCCAAACATGACTTGCCGGTTCGTAAAAAGGAAAAGCTTAATCCTCATAAAAAGGCACTTCCTATCCCACACACTGTGTGGACCATAGATGTTGATTTTCTGAATTCCTGTCCCTTCATGAGGACATCTAAAATCAGACACCTCCCCATTTCGAGCTTGACTACACGATTACTGCCACCCCGGAATATGGCTTGGCCAACAAGAGACCAATAGGAAGGCCCTGACCTCCATTCTCTTTTCGCCTTCTTCAAGGTTGACAGGTCCGTTAACCTGGTCTCTTGCAAATATAAAATATCAACTTCAACACGACAAAATGAAAGGCCAAATATCTAGCCATATCTGATTTTACGCTGGCAATATTAATACTTGCCAGTGTCAGCGGAGTTGGTGCCGCCATCATTGATGAGCGGGCTCGATAGCCTTCTCTTTACCTTTGCCACTCCCCTCATCCTCCCCATCTGAGGCCAATGGATTTACTCTTTTTTAAGCACACAGACACATCCATATTTACAGTGCTTTCCCGATCCCTATGTGTTGTTTGTTTCTTTCCACCACTTAGTTGATCGGTCTTCTTACCCCACAGAATTTTAGGATTTTTTTCCCTTTTGGAGTTTCCTGGGGTGACAGTACTATTCCCTGGAGGCACCTCCTACCTGCATTCCAGTAACTCATCCTCATTCTCCTCATCATCTGATGAGGCCTGGACACTATTGAGGACTGAGTACTTGTTGACATTTTCAGTCAGAGGGGGTTAACTTGCCTTTTTCACCTGGTATTTGGATTAATATTAACCCCTTCTTGACGGACGGTCATAATAATATGGCTCTAAATTTTTTTCCTCGTCGCCTTCTGAAAGCCATAACTTTTTTTATTTTTACACCTACATAGACACATGAGGGCTTTTAATTTGCAGGACAAGATGTACTTTCTAATGGTGTTATTAAAATTACTATAGAATATACTGGGGAACTGCAAAAAAATTCTAAGTGGGGCAAAATATGAAAAAAACGTACTTGCGCCATGTTTGCGGGAGTTTTTTTTTTTAATGGAGTTTATTCTTCGATAAACATGATGTGTTATCTTTATTATACAGGTTGATACGCATCCGCCAATACCAAACATGTATGGTTTCCTTTAGTTTTTGGTACCGTAAAAAAAATTCCAAACATTTTTTATTTTTGAAATTTGCGCCGTGGCGCCATTTTGTGCGACCAATAACTTTTTTGTTCTAACATCTACGGACGTCAGTGAGGATGCATTTTTTGCGGGCTGAAGCATACTTTTTATTGCTAGCAGTTTGAAACGCATTCGACTTTTTTGATCACTTTTATTCCAATTTTTATGTGACGTAAAATGACCAAAAAACGCAATTTTGGCGTTTGGAAATGTTTTTCTTCTACGGTGTTCAGCGTACAGGATAAATGATGCTATATTTTTATAGATCGGACTTTTTCAGGCGCGGCGACACCAAATATGTCTAACTTTTTCATTATTTTTATTTGTAAAATAGGGAAAGGGGGGTGATTTGAACGTTTAATACTTTTTTTTGTACTTTAAAACTTTATTTCTTTTTTTTTTTTACTGTATCATTGAGTCCCCCGATAGTGCTTGACCGCTAGGGGGCGCGAGCGTTAATACAGTCTAATGCATTGCATAGACAATGCATTAAGCTGTACAAAGATGGCGGTTTCCCCACTTCCTGCCAATGGCCAGAAGTGGTGCAAACGGGAACATGGCAGCGATTAGAGCCTTCACAAGGCTCCCCGCTGCCATGTTAGCCCGTCGGAACTCAGCGATCTTATCTTATCTGATGTCCCGATCGGGTTGAAGAACGGTGCGCGGCACCGTTTTTAATTCATTTTTTTAAAAATTCATTTAGACGCCGCAGCCATTTTTTGCCGCGGCATCTAAGGGATTAAACAGCGCAGGCGGGCGGCGCAATCCTGTTTCAAAGCCACTAACCGGCGCTATGACGTACTCATATGTCATAGGTCAGTAAGGGGTTAAAGGGGTAAAGTGATCCCATTCCAGTGAGAGTGAGCTGCCAACTCTCCCTCTAGCTCTTAACTTCTTCCCTACTGTTTCTAGGTTTAGGATCAGAGACGCCCCAGCATGGGTCCGGGAACCCCTGTCCCTCTCCTTTCTCCGTGTCTCCAAGGGTCTTTTCTGTGCTGTTGTCTTAATCTTCCTCAACATTGCCCCCCTCAGCCCCTTCGCCTTTGTTGTTCCTCACATCCTCCTTCTTTCCCATATCCTCCGGCCCCTTGCTGTAATAAGTGGTTACTATCATCAATATTCTGCTTCTCCTATCCTGTGCTAGCTACAAATGACTAGGAGTCAAAAGCTTTAAAAGAAAGAGTTGGTTTTACTCCAAGTATAAAATAAAGTCCGCAAAGTAACAAAGTAAATGGCACAACTTTACTTCAATGTCCTTACAATTGGAAAACACATAAGCATTAAACATAAACTATCTATCTAACATAACACAACATCATAACCTAAATTACCTACATACATACAAACTATATACATAACCTACATACCTACTGACTACCTAACTTGGCCTCATATATATGTGAACTGAAGCCACATCCACGCCTTTACACATGCCCACGATTCCACCCCTTACTCCGATATCTTCCGGCCTTCTTTATGGTTGTTCATCCAATCATCTTCCAGTTATCCGAAATCCATTATTTGTTGTGATATTCTTCAATTCCTGATGATGGTGCTGTGGTATTTGAAATGTCCTGAGATCTAATTAGGCTTGAGTCTTTGTCACCATGCCAAACAATCAATAGCATTCCAGTAAACAGTCCATGTGCCCGAGACAATGGATATTACCCCAAGCTTATTTACTTTCTGTTGCCATAACCTAGCAAACCATAATTTCTGTTGATCAGCTGGACATAACTGCCATTGAGTAAACAAAAGTCTTTGTTGACAAGCTGGATAATTGTCCTTGCATCCCGTTATTATCTGTTCCATCCTGGTTTCTTCCATGTAGAACCTGTTTAGGATACAACTGTCTTCACACGTGATCTGCAGATTATATTGGATATATTCTATGTTCAGGTCTCAATGTACATATCAAATCCAACGCTCTCTCCCATCTTCTGTGAGGACACAGGGTTATTGGCGAAATAGTGAGCGCAGCGACTAAAAGGATGACCTAAGTCACCACACAGATGATAACAAATCCTCTCACAGGATGGTCTACCTCCCCACACAATGCACACTCCCATGCTCTACATTGATCACTGAAATATGTGAGGTCGTTACACTTATGGCAGAGCCTCGGATGCCCCTGGTAAAAGACCAGGATTCTGTCTCTGTCTAGGAAGGTGGAGGATAGTATATGAGTGACAGTGTTTTTGAGGTATCTGACCAGATACTGTATCCATCCCTTTTTTTGTTGGAAACTGGACAACCTCTCCATATCTGCTTAGCCAGGTTATGATGTTCACGTAAGATAGTGACTCGTTACTTGTTAAAAAGGTCATTTTATTAACATAATTTTGGTGGGATACCGCTTAGGCAGCAAAATCCTGCCACTCGGGCAATGACTGTTTGAGCTTTTAGCAGGACCAAAAGAGTTCAAGACACTCAGCCCGCATAAAGATGTCAGTTGCCCTGAACTCCATCCCAAATAGGAGCTTCACCACTTTTGAGCTCTGTGGAGTAACTTCATTGCATACACATCTGAGACAGACTACATTCCTCCTAGGTGCTCCCTTCGGGCTGTAGGAGGCAGCCAGGCACTTTCTCCTCCTGTCCTTTTCAGAAGGCAAAGAGACCATGCCACCCTGTCCAAAAGGACAACAGTATTTCCCTACCCTCTATGGTGACTGATTGTTCACCTCTCTTAAGGGCCTCAAAGAAATGGCGCTGGTCCTCCTCACTGCCAGCAACTGGTGGTGGTCCAGGAATCCTATTCCACCACAGCCGCTACATTTGCATAGCTGCATACCCCACCTTCTACTGTGGATGATGGGTCAGCTATGGCTGGTGGGACAGGTGGGCCAATACCCTCCCCATCCCTACTAGCACTAGCTCCTACATTTACACCTTCATCCATCCCCATCTTTTTCCCATCCTGAAGACCACCTTCACTCAGTCCTAACAGATATTCCACTTACTCCTACATTTACCCCATTTACTCCTCTTACTCCATCATTCACGCCAATAGTCACTCCACTTACTCCTTCAGTCATTCCCCCATTCACTCCAATAGTCATTCCACTTACTTCTTCAATCATTCCTCCAACATTTTTCCCGCCTTTTTCACAAACAACATTTTTACTGATGTTCCCCAACTGATGTTTCATTTTTAATGACATTCCCTTCTGTGTTCTCACTGACATTTTCACCAAGATTTTTACCAGCATTTTTTCCTGCATTTTCCCCTTCAAAATTCTTACTTACATTTTCAACATTTTCGCCTTCCAACCTCATCTGGACCAGCATGAACTGATTGTTTGTACCCGAGTATAGCCTCAAAGAGGGAGTCAGGCTTGTTGGAGTCATGGATATTTGTGGGACTACTGCAATGGGAAACCCAACTGACCCCTCCCTTAAGTTCTTCATCCGGCACCACTTCTGTTTTACTGGTTTTCCCCTGGAAGGGTATAAAAATCATTCTGGATATCTCACTGTCAAACTTCTTTTGCTTCTTTTTTTCTTCCCCTTCCTTCTTCAGGAAGGTCATCCCCAAAGGGAAAGCTATGAAGGTTAATGGGAGATTCCAGTTGCATGATTTGTTCCATTGTTGTACCCCAGGGTTACCAGTATCACCTTCCTTTATCTCTGAGAGAACCTCCTGTTGAGGGGGGATCTCGCTACTACTAATTTTAGACGGTTGCTCAAAAGTGCCTGAAGGCTCTAAACCTGCTATGTTTTCCCCCTCTTCTTCTGCCTCCATCTATTCTTCCTCATCCTCAGATTCTACCTGTTTCCCCTTCCTCATCTCCCTGAATCTAGCCTTGTTAGTTTTTCCGTAAAAATGCTGCTGTTATCCAAGATTAACGCTTTTACATTTTTTAGCCTCCTTATTATCTGGTGCATATTTTTAACCTCTTTAGTACGTCCTTTTTTTTTTTCTGCTAGAAACGTTTTTCATGTTAAATTTAACATCCTCTATTTTAGGCTGTAATGTCAGAATCTCATTATTGCATTGCTTGTATTCCTTTAAGAAAAATGCAACCCTATAACCAATAGCATGAGAGTCTTTGACTTCCATTGTTCCCTGTCCTTAATAAATTTCACCTCCTCTGGAATGAAGGTAGAATGGCTCTTTTTTTAAATAGTTTTATTTCCAAGAGGTATTTTAATTTTTACTTTATTCACTATCCTTAAGCTTGATCTTACCGGCACTGTGTTCTTACTCGGCTTGGCTGCAGAAATCCCGCTGGGACCAGGGTGCACATCACCCCACTCCCCGCTCCAATCTTCACATTCACTTCCATTGCCTATGTTGTCACTGGCGCACTTTGTCACTCCAGTGGCCCTCCTCTTCTGGACTTCTCGTTCAATTCATCTGCTGGGCTAATTGGGGCTTTGCTGGGCTGGTTTCATTGGTTGATAGGAAAGGCAGCGACAGAGAGAAAAGGATACTTTTTCCCGTGCACTCCGCTCACATCCCCGCAGCTGCTGGCATCCTCTGATCCTCCGACTCCTGCCCTGGCATTTAAACTTACTGCCGGTCCTCCAGTTGCATTCAAACTTGGCGCTGCTCCTTTGCCAAATTTGCCACCGATCCTCCAGCTCCTCATTCAAACTTGCAGTGCTGTTTTTAACTGAATTGCCGGTAGCTCCCGAACTATGCCCGGAGCCATCGACAGCTCTCTCAGCATCTCCACTCATTGCAATCATTATGGTGTTCTTCGACGGCCCCTGCTCATTAGTGTACCTAATAAAAAATACTTTTTTTTATACTTTTATATTGTACACTAATTTGGTTCATCAAAATGTCGGTCAGTGGGTCGGCTTTCATTCGACATACAGCAATAGCCAGCACATGACAGGTCTTGCTGAGACTTGTGGTGCAACATACAAGATCACAACCATAATTTGTATTCACTGACAGCTATTCTAACACCTTTTCTTATTTTCTAGCCTGCTGTGATGCTTGTAATCACTGAAAACACTACGATAACTCTGTAAATACCGGATTGAGAACGGGATTATTATTCATTTCAACTATTTAATTGAATCTTAATTTTCGATTATGTAATTCTAACACATTTTGATAGGAAATAATTTAATACTTTTGGGATATTATATAATTTATGATTATTTTTATATTATAGAATTTTGTATTTATTTTAGATTATTTAATTTTAAGGAGTTTGATAATTAACATAAGTTAGTTTGTATTATTTTACTGGAATAAATTGAGAAATAAGGGATTTTTTTGCCCTAATGGCAAATCTAGTTCCACTAAGACTGCTCAGGCTCAGGCAGACCACCTTTAAATTGGCCTGGCTCTTCTGACAGTTATGCGCCTAGGGCAACATGTATGAATGGGGCTCGTCAATAGTCTGGTGTCCTTTCAGCCCAAATATTGGTGCAGCCCTGTTCTCTAGATTTATAATCAGGTGCACTCTAAAATTAGGCGCATTATTGGGCACCCGTGGCACTTTGTAATGCGTCTGAGATCAGGGGGCATTCTGGAGACATTTCACTACAACCGTAGTATTCGACACAGTTATGACTTCAGTACGGCTAAACTGAGCAGATTAGTGCTGGAACAAACAGATCGATTTAAAAGTGGGTTACCTGAGCCAAAATTGTCGCTTTGTAGCTAGAAAGCGCGAAATCTATGACCCACAGTAGAAGAGGTTAATAGATTCAGGCGCATTCTACGCTACTAATGTGCACAAACAAATGGTGCCTGAGCACCAAAATACATACTTGTCGCCCCAAGTGTTTCTGTCCCTCATTCACAAATGTGTCTAATCCAACAAAAGTGGTGCGACACTGTTGGATTCAACATTGATAATAAGATTTTGAATATAAAATACTAATCAATCCATATACACTCAAAAGGACTTCAGGCTGCAGAGCGCAACAGGAACTGGCTAAGTTAATTGTGGTTTAAACAGATGGTCTAAACAGGTGCTGCTTGAAAGGAACAAAGACACAATAGACGATAGCTGGGTGTAAATGACCAATGACTAGTGTTGAGCGATTATTATCGACAAAGTTGAAATCGGCACAGTTTTTATGTTGATCGAAATTTTTAGATCATGCGATAATTTAGGTTAAAATCTGTGCATCATCTATTAAGATCGCGCCATTTTCGGCGCTTCCTGTCATTTTGGCGGCCAGCAAATCAGCTTACAGAATAGAGCAGGGTGAGATGTGTGTGCGACGTCTGACTGGATGTGTATGGTTGTGATTGGTCTGGAAAAATCACATGACCTCGTTTTACATAGAAACAGCGTTTCCTGTTCAGACCTCAGTGTCTCTCAGCGTCTCAGAGCAGAAGGACGTGCACTCTGCTTGTGTCCAAACAGCTCAGCGAAATTATTTCTATGTCCTTCACAGAGAAACCGTCTACTATTAGCTTGTGATCCTTACAATTTAGTTAGATTAGAGATTGGTAAAGATTTTATAGTCGTTAGTAGAGAATTTTTTTAAGGAGCAACTACCGCTGTAAGAGTCACGGGTGGGGGAGAGGGAGAGCCCCCGCGGCGCCACAGACAAGCTCTATAAAGAACTAGCGTGATAAAGTTCACCAAAGACTTAGTGGTAGACATTGCACTGCAATAGCATTATTTATTAACAGTTTTTCTATTGTAAATATTTTCTGTACATATTGGGGCAGTCCGTGAACATATAGATGACACATCTTTTCTAGTAACTGCAGAATCTCTTTGTTAGTGCAAAACGTCACACTTTTAATATCATTAGACATTTCAGAATAGGTGTTCATTTCAATTTGGGCCCATTCGCATCCTTTAGTTGCTAGCGAGGATCCACCTTGCACTTAAATGATTTGAATCCCAGCATTTTATATCACACACTGTGAATAGAAAGGTGCCAAATATCTTGTATTTACAATACATAACAGATACGTGTTATTTTGACTTTGGGTGCGCACTACATCCTTTGTTCATTGAGGCAGCTTGCACTTAAATTTGAATCCAGCAATTTTATAGTTCACAACAGGTGAATTGAAAGGGTGCCAAAAAATACCTTTTATTACATATATACGAATGCGCATAACAGATATTTGTTTTTTGACTTTGCGCACTACAGCATTTGTTCATGATGACGCAGCTTGCACTTAAAAATCTGAATGCCAGGCAAATTTTATAGTCACCACAGGTGAAGTTGAAAGGTGGCGAAAAATATCTTGTAATTATACGAATACATAACAGATACGAGTTTTTTGACTTGGTCGCACGTTTCAGCTTTGTTCATTGAGCAGCTGTGCACTTAAATCTGAATCCAGCAATTATTAGTCAACCACGAGTGCGATCTGAAAGGTGACCAAAAATATCTTGAATATACGAATACATAACAGATACGTGTTTTTTGACTTGCGCACTACAGCTGTTGTCATTTTGAGGCAGCTTGCACATATAATTTGAATATCAGCAATTTTATAGTCACCAACAAGGTGAATTGATAGGTCCAAAATACCTTTTATTATCCGATATACATTTCAGATACGCGTGTTTTGTTCACTTTGATCCGCAGGCCAGCTTTGTTTGATATATCTACTTTTGCGCAGTTATTTTTGAATCGCAGCAATTTTGTAGTGGTCACCACAGTGAAGTGTGATAGGTTGCCGTAGCAGCAAAATACCTTATATTATCCTAGATACATTTCAGATACGTGTTTTAGTATTTCACTTTGTCGCGGCGCAGCTTTGTTGATTGGCTGCTACTTGCAGTTTAGTCTTGTAATCCAGCAATTTTGTTTGAGTGTGAGGGATTGAGAATGTAGCTGAGATTTGGCCGTCTTTTAATAAGAGGACTTTCCAAAACTGCTTCCCATACCTTCTCAAAAGTTGTGTTATTTCGGAACATGGAGCGAACAGTTCAGGTGGTAAGCGAGCAACAGAGGTGGGTAGGACAGGAGGAGGTAGAGTGTACGATAGAAGGTGCTTGCTAGCCTTCCAGTGCTGGCGAAAACGAACGCATGCCAGCGATCGTGGCAGTTGCAGAACCGTCATGCCTAACAACGCTGGTCATGGCCCTTGAATAGCTCAGTAACGAACAGCGATCGCCAATCTGACCTTCAGTGGTTAATGCAAACCTGCATCCCAGCAGATCTAGATACCCCTCCTCGTCCTCCCTATCACGCCACAAATGTCTCATCAGCATCACCCTAGCATCCGTCAACATGGAAGCAGCCCAAACGCAACTCGTGTATCCCACCACTGTGATAATCCTAGTTTCGAAGACGCTCTTGATGACAAAATGCGGCTTGGGGTCAGAAAGCATGTTAAACGAAGATCAAGAGGTCAAAGAGGAATGCGTTTTCTCGCTCTGACGCCGCAGTTACTGATGCCATCAAGGAGAGAAGAGAAGCGCCGGTCAATCGGGCAAAAAATCCGGCGGTCGGCACGGCCTGCAGTCCGCTTGCTTGTAGCCGTAGCTCCGGATGCAGAATGTCAGGACGACCAAGTTCACCATGTGTTGATGATGATGATGACGACATGTGGGGGGCGGATCCAACTGGTCTGTTTCAAGCAGAATTTGCTTGCGAGCGCTTCATCACTGGACAGGAGGAAGGACGATCGGGGTAGTGTCAGTACGGGTTCCGCCTCAAAAGGGAGAGTGCAGGTCCGCAGAACGTCCGCTCATATGGAGTCCCCGCAGCCACGTCATGCGCAAACCTCCACGCTCCTTACTTATCGCCATCAAAAAGGGTCCCAGAGAGCAGTGCTCAAGCCAGTGGCGTTTCTGTGACCAAGCCTCTTTTCACCCAGCGATGTCATATGCCGCCTATGCCATAAACGATAAGTAGGAGGCAAGAACCTTCAGGTGGTTAACCACCGACGGCAATAACATGTCTAAGTCACATGCAGCGAATGCATGAGTTGAAATGGAACAACACTTGGCAAAAAATGGCCAGGACTGACGCCGGCCTCCAACCACTGGTCACGAACCCCTCTGTCTTCGCCTCCTCGCTTCTCCGCCACCCACTAACGTTGCCCTCAGCTGCCATTCTCACCGAGTCAAGATCATGGATCACCTGCCACTCAGCCTCACACTACGCCCGATATACCACCAGCACCACCAGAGAGACCCATCCATATACCCTTCTCTACCGCCAGTTTTCCGCCCGTGCACTCCGTACCAGTGAGTCCCAGTCTAGCAGCCAGCCTTCTGTCTCCAGGTTGTGGGAGCAGAAGAAACACTTTACAACCCAAACCATCCCAAAGCCAATACGCCTGAAGTCGCATTTGCCGAGGCTTATTGGCCGTTGAAATGTTTCCTTTCCGTCTGTGAAGAGCACAGATGGTTCGCGCCACGTCATGGCGCCTATGCCTGCGCACTAATCACCAGATCGCCCGACAGGCATTTCTTTGCCAGAAAAGCCGTCCTGCCCAGGCCAGTCACTGTCATCTAAAATTTCAAGCGCGATGTCTGCATTCTGTGCCAAGAAAAGTCTTCCATCTGACACACCGACACATGGACTAGTAAGCATGGCCAAGGGCCGCTATATCTCTGTGACAGCTCATTGGGTGAGCTGGTGGGATGTCTCTGAGGGTGAACGGGTTGCTTTCATGCTGCGGGGCGCAGTTACGCCTCTTCAAAACCCAAGGATTGGTGGCGAGGTTCTTTCCCCCTAGGTCGCTTGTGCACCACTTGCCCAGAGAAGACCATTCGCCTCAGTTCTGAAATTAATTCTGTCTTGGAGACGTCCACCACGCAGGTCCGGAGCTGTGGAACGGACATCTCGCGCAGACGATACCGATGCGCTGGCTGGGTGGCCAAGAACCTTGTGCCAGGCAATGTGGTGTGCGATAACGGCGACCATCTGCTGGCCGCTCCCTTAAGATCTGGTAGACTGGAGCACATCCCTCTGCCTGGCACATGTCATGAACCTGTCTGTCCAGGAAAATATCTAAAGATCTACCACCCCCGGTCATGGACTGCCTGCAGAGGAAGGCTCGAAGTCTAAAGGTTCGCACTTCCAGCCGTTTGCGCATAAGACTGCCTGCTTGTCTCCGCCTGGGCTGCGTTGCAGCGTCAGCTCAGCCCCCGTCAACCGTCCTGCATTGTTGACGTGGCAACACGCTGAATTCCACCCTCCACATGCAACAGCGATTGTGGAAGCAGAGCAATGCCGTTACGCAGTACGAATGATGACACAAATGGCCTGACAACCAGCGGTAGCCGGACAACTCGGGTGTTGAGTCCACACGAGAGTGGTGGCAAGGGTGAAAGAGCTGCTGCACCATCGTTGCCAGTTTTGAAGATGCGCACCAAAATG
Source organism: Phyllomedusa bahiana (assembly GCA_025379985.1). Taxonomy (NCBI): domain Eukaryota; kingdom Metazoa; phylum Chordata; class Amphibia; order Anura; family Hylidae; genus Phyllomedusa; species Phyllomedusa bahiana. The sequence goes on from JAODAL010025322.1 coordinate 13,929, forward strand.
GTCAGGTGCGGACAAATGCCCTTGTCAGTCATGAGGCATTGGTGGTGATTCCGTTAGTTCTGGCGAGCGCGATCGTTGGACACAAGTCTGAAACAACAGGTCCCGCGACCGAGCGACGCGGAGCAGGGAGACGGACACAGATGCAGACGCGGAGGCCTTTCTCTCCGTCGCAAATCCACAGGCCCGACAGTTTCACAATTTCATCGGTCTCATTAGCAGTCGTTTTCGTTCCAGAGGGCAGTAGCAAGGTGCCTGGCATCAGTCTCTCAGGGTGCATCCATCTCAGCAAGTCAGGGCTGTGGTATTGAAGCTGTGCCGGAGGCAGCGGAGAGGAGGATGGAGGTATTCCTAACACCTGACGTTAGCGACGTCCCTGCCTTGGAAAGAGGTTGGGCGCGAATTTGAGGCGGAGGAGGAAGATGAGGGAAGATCAGTTTGCTAGTGCCCCTCGACCCAGAGCTTGGGAAATCAAGGCTCATCTCTCACATAGAGTGTCTTTTGGATGCTCCATTTCCTGCCAACATGATCCTGCCGCATTAAGCCATCAAAATGAACAAGCAGTAGACGGGTGGGCCACCCGCTCGCTGGATCCCCGGTACAAAACAAAACTCATCACTTTCCTTCACCACACCCAAATTAGAGAGTAATAAGCAGGATAATGGAGGACACTGCAGATCTGATCCACTGGAGACATCTGGTTGCGTCTGCTTCACGTGTCCCCAAATTCACAGTGGAAACAACATCACGACGTGAACGAGCAGTAGAGTGCCAAGTAGCCGTTAGCGGCAGCAGCAGCAGCAGGCAAGGTGGACAGAAGCCTAATGGGTGACAACTCAGGCAATCTTATTTACCACCTCACCAAAGCATGCGAATGCAGGGCACACATCCAGACCAACACAGAGACACTTAAGAATCAATGGTGAGCAACTGAGCTATCTGCGTCTCGAACACCGATGTTTTTTGATGTGTGTTCGGTACCCAATAGACTTCTGGGTATCCGAAAAAGGACGAATGCCGCGAGCTCCCTCGGCCACGCTAGTAGGAGGTGTTGTTTCCTGCCCAGCAGCCAGCGTCATATTCGAGCGCACCTCAGCAGCAGCTGGAGAGTCATTACAGACAAACGCATCCGGCTTTCCCACAGATTATGTGGATTGTTTGACTTTCATCAAGAATAAATCACAGCATGGTTCTGCGTGATGAATGTTGTGGCCCCATTTCCGAGGTCACCGATTAGTTGCCTGTCTACTTCCATCTTCTCAAACAGAATGGTCCTTCTTGAAAACTTTTTTTTAAAATGATCATTTTTTACTGCAATTTTATTCTCCGATTTTTTCCCAACAGTTCAGTTTTGCTGGATTGCTGTGAGGAGACTGTAAAAGACAGCAAGATTCATGACAACTACGTATTCCATTTACTCACTTTATCTTTAGAAGTTTTTGCGCATTGTCAAAATGGTTGTTTGAGGTCATTTGCTGTGGAGATACAGCTATATTATGGTCCTTTGGAACAAGAAATTTGGCTTTTAACGTGGCATTTCTACCTCACAATTTGATTATAGTGGCATGATTGAAAATGTCTTATTTATACATTTTTTGGGGTCATGTAGCTGTGATATACAGTCTACAAAAATCATGGTGCCTTTGGAACAGACAATGCAGTGCATCAAAGTGCATTTCTCTCCTCTAACAATTTTTAACATTCAGGAAGGGAGCTGCATAGAAGTCATTTTATATAATTTTTGTCATGCTGCTTTGAAATGCAGCAATACTAAAACTACAGGTCCTTAACTAATAAAAAAAAATGTTGTTCTTCTAACAGACATTTTTCATCACAATTGCGTCCAAAGTGCTCAAAGGGTTCAAGCTTTGCATTTTGGTGGGGGGAGCATTTTGCTTTGAAAGGCCACTATACGCTACAGGTTCTAATTATAAATTTTTTTTGTTTCTAACAGACAATTTGTACTTCACATTTCCAAATAGTGGCTCCAAGGGTCATGCTTTGAATTTTTGGGGTGCATTGCTTTGAAATGCAGCTATACTACAGTGTCATTATAAAAAAAAAAAATGTTGTTTCTTAACAGTCATTTGGTTCGAATCAGCAATTGTCAAGAGTGGACTCAAGGGTTGATGTGCTGTACAGAAAACAGGATAGGTATGACACTGTTAATGGACACATATTGCAAAATGACTTGTTTTTTGCAAGATCTTTTAAACATAGCTATCAATCCCCTGTATTGAGACAACTCATTTAATATACAATTAAAAAGAGAACAAATGGACGATGGTGGGATTCCACTCGCTATTTTTAAAAATGTGTTCATTCTCCTAGAATTAAACTATCTAAAAAAACTTGGCTATGTACAATATAGCTGTAAAAAAAATTCCCTCTGAATTGTACAAGGGATGGTATCAAGGAAAACTTGAACCGAGATGTAGGTTATTCAGAGGAGCATGGAAGATATGGAGCACGGACAGAGAACAAAGAACAGAAGACCATATCCCTCCAGCGAAACGTTGAGTAAAATAAAGAAAAAAAATGCCAAGAAAAAGGGCAGCGCACTGGTGTAACAGGACATTAACCACGTCAGTATTTACCAAGTGAAGCACACATTGGTCCGCACTCATACTGAGAGGAAAGGCGCTAACCCAGGACAGGGACAGTTATAGAGTGTCCAGTGAACACTAAAATGGTGGTTGAAAGACTCCTTTTTCCGCAACTCTCTATTTTTAAGTCTGGGGTCAGTGCAGGATTGTGGGGCTCATGCTTTGGCCAGGAACGAGATATAGTCTATGTCACAGTTTGCAACTAAAATGGTGGTATCAAAGACTCCCTTTTGCCCCAGCACACTTTTTACACACACGGGGTCAGAGAAACAGTTTAAGTGGTCATATGCGGGTCAGGACAGGTATATGTCAACTGTCAGTTCAACTAAAATGGTGGTTGAAAACACTCCTTTTCCCAGGCACTTTTTAATCTGTGGGTCAGTAACGAGTTTTAAATGGTCCAATTTCTGCAGTACGAGGAACAGATATAGCGTTCAAATGTCCAATTCAACTAAAATGGTGGTTGAAAGACTCTTTTCTTCCGCACTTTTTAAATCTAGTGGGTCAGACATGTTAATGGTCCATTTCTGCGGGTACAGGACAGATATATCAAAGTCCCGTTCAACTAAAATGGTGGTTGTGAAAGACATCCTTTTTCCGGCACTTTTTAATTCTGTTTCATCAAGGTTTGGTGCTCATTGACTGTGGCCCAGGACAGGTGATAGTCAAGTCCAGTGAAACCTAAAATAGTGGTTGAAAGACTCCTTTTCCGGTCATTTTTTAATCTGGAGGTCATGCAGGTTTGGGGCTCATGCTGTGGCCCAGGACAGTATAGTCAACAATGTCCAGTGAAACCTAGAACGTGGTAGGTTGAAAACTCTCCTATTCCCCGCAACTTTTTTAATCTGGGGTCATGCAGGTTTGGGGCTCGATGCTGTCTGGTCCCAGACATAGGTATGGTCAATGTCCAGTTCAACTAAAATGGTGGTTTTAAAGATTCTTTTTCCCTCGCGGCACGTTTAAATGTGGGGTCATGCAGGTTTGGGGCTCATGCGCGTTCCAGGACAGGATGACTTCAATGTTCATTTCAGTAAGAAACGATGGTTCAATCATACTGCATTCTGGCACATTTTTAATTTGGGTGGATGCAGGTTTAAGGGTCATTCTGTGGTACAAGTCAGGGATAGTAAAATGGTGTGGGATTTTTTTTCCTGTTGGCTTTTAATAGCCTAAGTGTTGTGGCCTAAATGTAGCAAGGTATCCATTTGACATGTGCTGGATGTTAAATCCAGCTTCTCCAGCCCTGTTTTGGGGGTGTTGTAAGAAATGAAGGTGTTGTTGCTCTCCATAGACTTTAATGGTCATCGCCATAATCGACCCTACTTAGACTATCTTGTCGAGAGGCGCTATCGACCACACCAATGTCGATGGCAACGTAACCCTTCAAAACCCACCAATGACCATTTTGGTAAACCCAAATTGCCATTGTTACTACAATTTCCCAGGGCCGAAAAAATGAACATCTCTAGGGGGAATTCTGAGCCGGAATGTACCATAAGGATCAAAGACCATTTAAAAACCCAAAATTTCTATTTTAAAACAGTTTTCCCAGGCCAAAAAAAAAACATTTGGGGCTATTCCTGATGAAAAGATCAAACAGTCGGAAAATACTCATAAAAGGAGTTGCCCCAACCCCAAAGAGGTCTTTAGTGCTTTTGAGTAGAACAACCCCATTACCAGAAGACCAGTGCTTAAAATAACAAGTGACTGAGTCTTTAGAGTACATTTGTGGCCCTCACAGGGGATGGGTATTACAACCATACAAAAACAGCGGAAAAAAAAGGGACGAACAGCTAAAAGAAGGCCGGAAGATATTGGGGAAGGGTGGGAAAGTGGCGAGTAAGTTGGGGGTGACTTTATTCAACAAAATGATTTTCTAAATTCAAAAGGTTTAAACATAGGATATTTTGATGACGTTTTTGGATATCGCACGCGAAGCAATAAAAGAGTTTACAGCGATTTTTAAAACCCCAAACCAATTACGCCGATTACCAAAAAGTCTATGGGAAGGAAAAAAACACCTCATTTTTACACCCAAAAGGGGTGGGGAAGCGGAATTAACACCACAACAGTCAAATTGGGTACTCACATCTTAGGCAACACACTTTGGTTTTTAAAAGTCCAGAAAAAAAGTCACAAAACCCTTCACAAACCCTTTTTTGTACCCAATCAAGGCCGTGACCTTAAACCTGCAAGACCACAAATTAAAAATTGCCAGAAAGGCATTATGAATTTGAACCATCATTTTACTTTAACAGTAGGGACATAGTGAATATCCTTCTGTCCCCTGGAAACGGTCAGCATGACCACCAAACCACTGGAGCACATCTTCCTGTAGTATAGAGCGAGCGATGTGAGTACAGATTGGCGGTGTCAGGCGTCTTGTGCGAGGATCACTATTCTCTGTAGTCTAAGCTATGTGTACAGTTTGTGCGGTGATCAGGCTCCTGATGCTGAGCACTATACGTCTGTGGTATAGAGCTAAGTGTACAGTTTGGCGGATGTCTTGCGTCACCTGTGCTGAGCACTATTCAACTGCAGTATAGAGCTATGTGTAGACGGTTTGGCGGTGGTCAGAGGTTTCCTGTGCTGTAGCACTATTCTCTGTCAGTATAGAAGGCTATGTGTACGGTTTTTTGGCGGTGTCAGGTTCCTGTGCTGAGCACTATTCTCTGGCAGTATAGAGCTATTGTGTACGTTTGGCGGTGTCAGATTCCTGTGCGAGAGGCACATATTCGCTGTAGAGCGTAAGCGTATGTGTAACAGTTTGGACGCGTGTCGAGTTCCGCTGTGCTGAAGGTCACTATTGACGTCTGTAGTATAGAGCTATGTGTACAGTTTGGCGGGCCAAGAGACTCCTTGCAGAGGCAACTAATTCTCTGCAGTAAAGAGCTAATGTGTGAACAGTTTTGGCGGTCTTCACGGCATCACTGTAGCTGAGCACTATTCGACTATTCTCTGCAGGTATAGAGCATAATTGTGTATACAGTTTGTGCGGTGTCAGATTTCCTGTGGCGAGAGACATCTATTCTCCTGCAGTAATAGAGCTATGTGTTACGGAGATGGCGGTGTCAGATTCGCTCTGATTGCTTGACACTAATCTCTGTATTAGTAAGCTATGTGTACAGTTTGGCGTGTCACGAGTTTCCTGTGGGCATAGTTGCACTAATCGTCTGTATATAGAGCTAGATGTGATACCGTTGGCGGTGTCAGCTCCGGGCTGACACTATTCTCTGGCAGTATACGAGCTATGTGTAAGCTAGTTTGGTTGGCAAGGGTCAGGCTCCTGTGCTGAGCACTATTCTCTGCAGTATAGAGCAATGTGACTGTTTTGGCGAGTGTCAGCTCTGTTGCTGAGCACTATTCTCTGTAGTATGAGCTATGTGTACTAGTTGCGAGGGTCATGGCTGTTCTGTGCTGCAGGCACTATGTCTCATGTAAGGAGCGTAGAGCTATGTGTAGCAGTTTTGGTGTGTCAGTGGCTCTGTGCTGAGGCACTATTCTTCTGTAGTATAAGTAGCTATATTACAGTTTGTACGGTAGTCATTCCTGTGCCGTGAGCACTATTCTCCATGACCCCAGGATAAAAAAGTGCCGAAAATGGAGGCGTGCAACCACATGTTTAGGGTTCTCTGGACATAGACTATATACGGTGCCTGGGCCCCAAAGCATGAGCCCCAACCTGCATGACCCCAGATTAAAAAGTGCCGGAAAGGAGTCTTCAACCACCAATTTAGTTTCACTGGAATGAGACTAAGCACTCTGTCTCTACGGACCGCAGTATGACCCAGGCCGAGTTATCAGTGGTGCGGTGAAGCCCAGCGGGCGTCCGTCCATCTATACACAGACATGTTAAAATGCGCCTGATGACGCAGCAAACGAAAACTGTCGTGCTGAAGCAGAGTGTGAAAGCGGAAGTGTAGAACTCACAGCCATCCTCAGTACATAGTCAATGGACATGGGAGAGCGCTTGCCTCACCTCCGTATAGTGCGGACCAATGAGCTTCCACTTGGAAATGACAGGTGGTTAACGCTCCTGTTCCAACCCGAGGTGCCCTTTTTCTGGCATTCTTTTTGCTCCATTTCTACTCCACGTGCTGGAGAAATTGTCTCTGATTTACTTTTTCCTCCTGTTCTGTGCTCCTATACTCCCATTGTCTCTGAATGATCCACATCTGGTCTATAAGTCTCCTGTGACCTCCCTTGTCCAATTTCAGAGGATTTTATTTTTACCACTATGTTTTGTACATGCAAGTTTTAGTAGGTAGTTTAAGTTCTAGAAAAACGCTTTTAAATAGGATGAATTCAACATGTTCATTGTTTCTCTATTTAATGTGTTATATGTTGTCGCAATACAGGATTGATAGCTATGGTAAAGACTCTTGCAAAAACAAAGGCTCATTTTTGCAATGCATGGTGTCCATTAACAGTGTTCCTAACATATTCTGTATCGACAGCACCAATCACCCTTGAGGCAAACTCTTGACAATTGTGAAGAACAAACTCTGTTAGAAAACAACAGTTTTTTATAATAGGACCTGTAGTATAGCGCATGTCACAGCAAAATGCCCCCAAAAGTTCCAAAACATTAGACATAGCCACTTTTGACGAATGTTATTGAAAGAACAAATGTTCTATTAGAAGCACAACATTTTTTAGAATAGGACCTTGTAGTATGGGTCTGGCATTTCAAGCAGCATGACCCAAAAAATTATAAAAATGACTTCTCAGCCAGCTGTTAAAAATTGTAGAGGAGAAATGCCACTGTAAAGAAAACACAAGCCCGACATTTCAGTTTCCAAAGGACATGATTATTGCGTATCTCACAGCAACATGACCCCAAAAATATACCAATATACTTCTCCACCACTGTAAACAATTGTGAGGGAGGAAAATGGCTACTTAAAAGCACATTACTTGTTCCAAAGACCACGATTAATTGCTGTATCCTCACAGCAACAGACCCCAAAAAATTATAAAAATGGACTTCTCAGTCCACTATTAATAAATTGTGAGGCAACAAACGACCCCAAAACATTGACAATGCGAAAAATTCCTAAGACTGTAGTGAGTAAGGAATATGGTTTTGCTCGAAGCGAAACCTTGGTGTATTGGTATGTATCAATATATGATACAACAGCAATTAACTTTGTATTGTGATTAATAATTGCAGGAAAGAAATGTTAATTTTGAAAAATATGTTTTCAAGAGTGAACATTTCTGTTTGGAAAGAATTTGAAGTAGACTACAGCAATATAATCGGATGACCCTTGGCAATTGGGCACAACATCATCAGAGATCCATCCTGATTTCATACTTGATGAAGTCAAACGATCCATGATGGCCATTATCTGTGAAAGTAGGATGCGATCTTGTCTGTAATGACTCCTCAGGCTGTGGCTGAAGGTCGCTCAGATATGACCTGCTGCTGGCAGTGACAAAACTCTCTATGGGCGTGCGATGCCAGCACGGCCATTCGTCTTTTTGGATTACCCAGAAGGTCTAATGGGTCGGAACACAACAAATACATCTGTTGAGATGCAGATAGTCGTGCACCATGATCTTAAGCTGGTCTCTGGGTGTTGTATGTGTGCCCTGCAGTTGCATGCGTTGGTGAGCGTGGGTAAATTAAGATTGCCAGAGGTACCCATTAGGCTTCATGCACGCGTCGACTGCTGCTGCTGCCAGCTTACGGCTCTACTTGCACTCTACTGCTGTCAGTCGCTGGCTTGTTCCACCGTGACATTAGAGGAACGTGAAGCAGACGCAACAGAGTCTCCAGTTTGATAGCAATCACAAGGTCGTCCATTTCCTGCATGTTATCTCTATTTGGGTGGGTAGGAAGAACGTGCTGAGTTAGTTTGTATCCGGGATCCAGAGGGTGCCACCCAGTAACTGTTGTATCTATTTTATGGCTCTTAAATGCGAGTGCATCATGTGAGGGAAATGGAGCATTCCAAGCACTCAGTGAGAGATGGAGCCTTGAATTCGCCAAGACATCTGGTCGAGGGGCACTATCAATGTCATCTTGCGCGCTTATCTTGCGACTCCTCCGCCTCAAATTCGCGCCAACCTCTTTCCAAGCAGGAGAACGTCAGTAACATCGTGTCTAGGAATACCTCTTCCTCCTCCTCCTCCGCCTTCCTCGGCGACAGCTTCAACACAGCCACTGACCTTGGCCTCAGATCTGCATGCAGCCTGCAGAGCCTGCGAGCGCTCGCCTTGCACTAGACCCTGGGACCCCGCGACACTGCTTAATGAGACCGAGTAAAATTGTGAAACTAGTCGGGCCTTGTGAATTCGGACAGGAGAGAAAGTTCTCCCTGAGCCGCCATCGGTATCCATCTCTCCTCCGTCGCTGGCAGGACTGATTGTTACAGAGTGTCCAACGATCGTTCAGAACTAAGATACCAAGCAAAGCTCAGTGCTGACAAGGGCATCGTCCGCACTGACCATTTTGTGGCGTCTTCGAGCGAACTGGGCAAGGATGGTGCAGAGGCTCTTGTCACCCCTGCTCCACTCATCTGGGTGTTCAAATACCCCGAGGTCCGCACAACCAGCTATAGCTTGATTCAGAGAGTCAATGGAATTCTCAGGGAGGATAGGCAGATTGCAAGGCGCATGGCTGCAGCGAAAGCGGCTGTGCGGCAAGGGAGTTGGATGAGGGAATGGGAAGGCGTCGTGAAGGGTTAAGGGTAAACTCTGACTCGTGCGAAGCACATGGCAGCATGTGCAGAGCTACGCAAGCGAGCTGGTGCGAAACGCTACGGAAGGTGACAGAACAGATTCAGTTACTCTAGAGGAACCTAGCGTGGCCTTCTTCACAGTACATCGCAACCTCAGGGTAGACATCTTATAAGTAAGTACTGACAGGTACGAGCGTTCATTCGACATGTGCCAGTGTCAAGGAATGTCCTCCCAGCTACAAGTCTTTAAGAAAGCGGCCAGGCAGATATTCAGCCCGCTTGTATCAAGCGACACACCTGAGACTCACAAGTTCTTTGTCTACCTTCAGCAGCGTATACGCTGCGAGTTATCTCAGTGATGTGAGTATGCATGTGGCCTAATATTCAGATCCGGGGGAGCGTGGGCTCTACAAATATGATATAAGTTCAAGAACCTTGTTTCGTCTGCACGTGAGCACCAAAAGGTACCTGGGATTGTGGCCCTGAACATGAAAGAAATGTGGTTTAGGAAATTTAAGGTATAGCTGACCTGACACCCCCCAATGAGTAACACATCCCACCCCACTCACCGACCAGTGATCTTCCACAAGAGATATATGCTCCTAGTCCGAGCTAACTAGTCCATGTGTCGGTGGTCAATGTACTTTTTTTTTTTTTTTTTTTTTTCGGTACACAGATGCAGACAACATGCGATTTTAAAATATTAGATTACCACTGAGTACCTGGTGCCAGGCAGGGACGGCTTTTTTGGCAAAGAAATGCCTGCTCGGGCTCGCTCTAGTAATGTGGTGCAGACGAGGGCCAAGACGTTGGCTGGAACCCCATCTGTGTCCCCAACAGAGAAGAGCAACCATTCCATGGCCAAAATCGTGTCAAATGCCGACATTCAGTGCTTTTGGCTTTGTTATGGTTTGGGTTGAAATGTTTCATCTTCTTCTTTCATTCTTCCTCTTGCTGATCTGCTCCTCCAAAACCTTGAGTATACAGAAGGGCTGGCTGCTGCTAGAACTGGCCTACTGTACAGCATGCCCGGTCGTCAAAACCTGGCGGAGGGAAAGGGTAGATTGGTCCTCTTGAGGTGCTGGTGGTACTTACTCGTGCAACAGTGGAGGCTGAAGCGAGGCTGATCCTGATCATGACTCAGAGAGACATGGGCAAGCTGAGGAAACGCTTTGGTGTTGGCGGAGGAGAGAGTGCGGAGACAGAGGGTGTTACTGTGGTTGGAGGCCCGGCTTCGGTCTGGCCTTTTTTTGGCCAAGTGTTGCCACCATTTTCAACTCATTGCATTGTTCGCTGCATGTGACTAAGAAAAAAAAAACATTTGGGGTGTGTTAACCACCTAAGGTTCTTTGGCCTTCTACTTATGCGTTTACGGCAAAGGCGGCATATGACATCTATCGCTGGGTGATCAGAGGCTTGCTCAAAGAAGGCCCAGGCTTGAGAGGTCCTGGACCTTTTTGATGGCAATAAGTGAGGAGCGGGTGGTTTTGCGCTTAACCGAGTCTGGCGTGAATCATATCAGGCGGACTTCTGCTCCCCCCGCCCTTCTCCCTTTTTGAGGCGAGACCCGTAGTGACACTACCCCATGCGTCTTCCTCCTAGTCCACTGATGATGACGCTCGTCAAGCAAATTCTGCGAAAAGACCGAGGATGGGATCCCGCAATGTCATCATCCATACATCATCAACACAGTGACTTGGTCGTCCGTGGACATTCTGCATCCCAGATGAGCTGCGGGGCTAACAATCCAAGGGTGCACAGTCAAGGCGATGCAGACCAGGCCTGGAGTTAAAATGCCGTATTGACCCGCTTCCTTCACTCGCTCCACAGATGTCAAATCGTAACAGGTGAGTGTGCGTCAAGCAGACTAAAATGCATCTTTCTTTGATCTTTTAACATGCCTTCTGACCCCTAACCACAATTTTTTCGATCGAAAGAGGTCCATCGAGAAAAGTGATTATCCACATTGTGGGTATCACCGAGTTGACATTTGGGGGCTCTGGGCCTGTCGCGTTCATGCAGTGACGGACTGATGACGATGATGCTGATAAATAATTAGTGGCCCTCGGGCATGTGGAGTGACGAGGAGGTTAAGACTGGCCCCCTGTATGCAGGTGCATTAACCACTGAAGACAGATTGGGCGACGCTGTTTCATTACTGAGATTCACAGGGCCCTGACCCAGGTGCGATGACAGGTCGATGGTCCTGCAACCGGAGGATTTTCAGCTTTGCATGCGTTTGTTTGCCAAGCACTGGATGGACATCCTTCCTCTGGTACCGGTCTACCTCCATGTGCTACCGCCCACGTTTGCTCGATTACCACCGTGAATTTTCGCTCCATGTTAATAAATATAAAAATTTGAGGAAGGTATGGAATAGTTTTGGAAAGTCTATTATTTAACAACGGTCAAATCACAGAGCTATTCTCGAAATGCCCTCTAAATCAAAACCAAAAATTTGCACTGGATTCAAAATTTAACAAATCTGTACTGGGGCAAAGTGCAAAAAACACGAATCTGTTATGTTTTTTCGTATAATAACAATTTGTTTTGTGGCACCTTTTTCAATTCACCTGTGGTGACATAAAATTGTGCTGTATAAGGATATAAGTTGCAACGTGCTAGTCTGAATGAACAAAGCTGCAATTGCGCCAAAGACAAAAACTACGTATCTGTTATAGCGATTCGGATGATACAAGGTAATTTTTTGCACCTTTCAATCACGGCTGTGGGTGTACTATAAAATTGCTGTATAGAATATAAGTGCAAACGCTATCTCAATGAATCAAATCTGGACTGGTCAAAAGTGCTAAAAAAACACGAATCTGTTATAGATTCTGATTACAATGTATTTTTAGTCCACCTAGTCAACCTGTGCTGACGTAAAAGATTGCTTGATTTCTAATTTAAGTGCAAGCTGGCTATATGAACAAAGGTGGAATGGGTAAAATTGAAAAAGAATATCTTATCTAGCATTGTAAACTGATAATAATACTGGAGTATTTGCACCTAAACAAAGATACCTCAGTTAAAAACAGAAATGATGTGTATCCTAATATAAGTATCAGGCTGCCAATATCGAGGAAAATAATTCAAATAGCAAAAAACTGTTAATGAATAAAGATATTGCAGTGCAATAAACTGTCAACACTAAGTCTTGGTGAACTTTATTTCCATTGTCCTTGTATAGAGCGTGACTGTGTTTGCCCCACACGTGTCCCCCCCCCTAGTCACCCCCTCGCGACTTTATTAGCGATAAGATGCTGCTTTAAAATAATCTAACTACATAAAGTCTTCCAATGTCTAATCCTCTAACTAGACAGCTAATATAGATGATTTTCGTTACTCTGTTGAAAGAATAGTAATGATTTCGCTTGAGTAGTTTAGTGAGAGCATAACAAGGAACTCAACGTCCAACTTGCAAGTATGAAACCTGAAGAGACTGAGGCAGAACGGAAGGGCTGTTCTATGTAAAACGAGGTCATTGATTTTTTCCAGCCGCGATCGCAACCAAACACATCCCAGTCATGGAAAAACGTCTGCACCACACATCTACCCTGCTTCAACTTCTGTAAGCTATGGCTGGCCGCCAAAATGATCTGGAAGCGCCGAAAATGGCTCGATCTATAGATTATGCTCATCTTTTTAACTATATTATCTCGTGATCGGAAAAATCTGATTACCCATAAAAAAGCCGTGCCGAATTAACTTTGTCTCGATAAAAATCGCTCGAAACACCTAGTAGTGGATATTATGTTATGCTATAATAGGTAGATATTTTAGGTTTAAATGCTTGTATTGTTTTCACACTGCAAGGACATTGAAGAAAGGTTATGACATTTCTTCTGTTGCTTTGTTAACCTTTATGTTATTCTTTGAGTAAACCTTTCTTTCTTTTAAGCTTTGATTCTCTTTGTAGCAAAAGGATAGGATAGGCAAAAATTTTGATAATCTTACCCATTATATCAACAGGCCCCCACCATCCCCCCAAATCTTTCCCCGCTTACAAAGTGTCGGGTTTTGTGGCCAAACTTGGAGAAGACGGCCTATATAGGGGAAAAGGAGGCAGAACACTTTTGCAACAATTCTCACCAGAACAGGGAAAATGACCAATTCATACTGCCCCCTATTTGTCAGCTTAGGTGGTGACTGGGATGTTTACACGGGCCATCTTTTCCATTGGGCAACTATCCCGTTGCCGGGGACCCCAGACTTAGGGGGCCCAGGTTGTATAGCATGTACAGGAAAACAAAAAACATCCCAGACCCCCTTGGTTGGCTTTGCTTATTTAACTTTTTTTTGTTTTTAGGAGGGGCAAAATTTAAAAAAACCAGGGTGTGGAAAAGGGACCAAGGGGTCCCTGCCATCCCCAATAAGACTTGTAGTTGAAGGTGCCAGTGCCCAGGCATACATTAAGTGGCGTGATAATAGAGTGTGTTGGGGGGGGCAAGAGGCATGGCCTAGTGTAACGTCTTGTTTTTGGGCATAACCCTGCGGTTGTCCCCGGGGGGGCCCATAAAACTTTTAAAGGGGCTCTGTGTTTACAATAAGATCATTTGGAATCCCGGCAGATAGTAAAGAACACACGGCACAGGGAGCCAAAGATTTTATTAGTTTTTTGGCAGTTTAGCAACAGCTTATAATGAATTAAAGATATAAAACAATAACAGACTTATGGAAACAATTTGTAACCCCTGTTACTAATTCCCTAGAACATAGGAGAATTTTTTATGAAAGGTGCGTTCCCACTAAGGACAAATCCGGTGGGTTTTTTGCCGGGGGTTTTTGTCCTTTTTTTTTGGCCCCTCCACCCCGAGGGGGGGGGGGGGGGGGGGGCCTTTTTTCTCCGGATAAGCAAAAAGAAAAGCCCTCCCCCTTCCTTTGCAAAGCAAAAAATTTTTCCCGGAAACCGGACAGAAGATTGTTTTCCACAAATTTTTGGGCCGGACCGGGGGGCGAAAAAACCCCTGGATGGAAAACCGTGCAGTGGGGGGCGCGCACAGGTTTTCCCTTTGAGACCATTATGCTCATTTTCAGGGTTTTTCGACGGTCTGAAAAAAACCCAAAACCGGCTGAAAAAAAAACCCTCTGAAAACAAGTGCCGTGGGGACGCCCAAATAGAACTTTAAATAGGAGGTCTCTAACAGGGGAAAGGGTCAGGGGAATCACCAAAGGAGTATAAACAGGATTGGGTACTAAGTTAATCTATAAACAAGTTATAGTGACCCGGATTTGGAGAAGGGTCTGGATACATTTAAAGATTAATAATATAACAATTATGGACCCGGATTCTGGAGAGGTTGGTTACATTTTTAAAGTAATTTTAAAATAAAAGGTTTTTAGTGACCGGGGATTCTGGAGAAGGGTCTGATACATTTCTAGATGTAATAAATTTTTAAACAGGGATAGGACCGGGATTTGGAGAAGGGGTCTGGATACTTTTTTTTGATTTAAAAAATATAAAGGAATATGCCGGTTCTGGAGGGAAAGGGTCTGGATACATTTCTAGATTAAAATAAAAAAACAAAATTATAGGACCAGGGGTTTGGGGAAGGGGTTTGGGTACCCTTTCTAGATGTTTTAAAAACAATTTTTAGTGACCGGATTCTGGAGAAGGGTCTGGAAACATTTCTAGATGTTATATATAACAAGTGTATAGTGACCAGGATTCTGGAGAAGCTCTGGATACATTTCTAGATGTCTATAATAGAAACAAGTTCATAGTGACAGGATTCTGGAGAAAGGGTTCCTGGATACATTTTAGATGTAATAATCGAACAAGTTATAGTGACCAGGATTCTGGAGAAGGTTTGTATACATTTCTAGATGTAATATGTAGAACAAGTTATTCCTATAGTGACAGGATTCTGGAGAAGGGTCTGGAGACATTTCTAGATATAATAATATAACAAGTTATTGTGACCGGGATTCTGTGAGAAGGGTCTGGTTTACATTTCTTCGAATGGAATAATAGAACATGTTATAGTGGACCAGGATTCTGGAGAAGGGTCTGGATACATTTCTAGATGTAATAATAGAACGAAGTTATAGTGGACCGGGATTCTGGAGATTCGAAGGGTCTGGATTACATTTCTAGATTGTAATAATATAACAAGTTATATGACAGGATTATGGGAGAGGTGTCGTTGATCCAGGTGATTTATTCTGCATTACACAGACTTGGAGTCTGGGAAGAAATCTTTTCTTAAGATTAGGACAACTTGGGCTCCTCCCCTTTGGGGTTTCGTGCCTTGTCACCTCTGGATCAAATATAATACCAATAGGCTGAAACTGGATGACTGCTGTATTTTTCAGCCTTACAAAATGTGAACTGTGTACACTCTTGTACACTTAAGACATTTCCACTGAATTTCCCAGTCTTGGTTATACACCTGCATTTACACAGTCTAAAATTTATCCATAACAACATTGATACATCTGTTTAGCAAATATCCCACACAATGCGGAACAGAGTTGCCAATAGTTTTTAAAATAACTTCCCTAACTAAATATGATTTTCCTCATTATTTTCTCCTTCTTGAATGACGCACTACAGAAACTTCCATTGTCCCGGCACGTGTTACTGGCTGTCTTCTTGCTTTGTTACATTAACTTTGCGATTATTGCATTATATAGAGACAGCGTGTTCATGAACTGCAGAAGCTTTATGATTAATAAATTGCATTATGTGGCGGGGGCTCAGCTTTACGTAAGTGCCTGCCTAGAATCTGCTTCTTGTGTTATATTTGCGCAGAAATTCTTATATGTCCCAATCCTCTTGAGTAACATTCATATATAAGTGAAGCTCATAACAGGTCCTTCATTCTCGTTTCAAATCCAAAGAGAGTGCTGACTTTGGCCGGTACGCGTACAACTGTTGTGCTTTCATCTCAGAGGCCGTCATTTTTACTTGGGGGGGAGCTTTATGAGAGAGGAACTGTTCTACCGGGGAGCTATGAAGAAAACTTCATCTACAGATATGAAGAGACAATGATTAGAAATGGTCAATTGTAAAGTGCTGCGGAATATGTTGGCGCTATATAAATAAAGATTATTAATACTTCATCCAGTTATCTCTTATGGGTCCTTGGAAGAAGGAGAAAATAGGGAATATATTCAGGGATAGGGAAGGGTGGAAGAAGATATGGTAGATAAAGAAAGACAGAAAGCGTTCGCTTAATAATAATCGGAAAGGAGAGGCCATGTGTGGGTGGGAAGAAGAGGGAGAAACGGAAGAATTGATAGTGATAAAGAAATGGAGGGTGACTCATAGGGTAGATGGAAAGAGGAAGAAGAAAGGGACAGAGAGACAGTCACAAGAAACAGGGGGAGAACCATAGGGTGTCTGGAAAGAGGAGGGAGAAAGGGAAGAAAAAGTAGCCATAAGAAATAGAAGGAGAGCCATAGGGTGGATGGCAAGAGGAAGGAGAAAGGAAAGAAAAAATAGCCATAAGAAATAGGAGAGCCATAGGGTGGATGGAAAGAGGAGATAGAAAGGGAAGAAGAGATAACTATAAGAAACAGTGGGAGACGCTTAGGGTTGGTGGAAAGAGAAAGGAGGAAGGGAAGAATTCATAATCATAAGAAATGTCTGGAAAACGAACCATGGGCGTGGGGTAGTATAATCATAAGAATGGGGGGGGAAAGCCAAGGGGAGATGGTGAGAAGAGGGAGACAAGAAAGGGCACAACGAGATAGCCACAAGAAACAGGGAGAGCCATAGGGTAGGTGGGAAGAGGAGAGAGAAAGAGAAGAAAAGATAGCTATAAAAAACAGAGGGAGAGCCATATGGTGGGTGGTGAGAGGAAGGAAAAAAAGAAGAAGAGATAGTCATAAAAAAGTGTAGCTTCGCTTGTGTCTGTGACCCACTGGGAGCCAACCAGTGAAGATCAAATCTTAACCTTTTACTAAAGACCCAAACAAAATGATGGATCAATGCAATGTAAATATATCCTGCCATGTAAGCATGTATATCTACAGGAGGCAGATATATCTACAGTAGGCTGTATACCTATATGGGATATTTAAATATATATATATATAGATTATATATTATATTATATATGTACAGAGACTGTATACACTACAGAGGGCATAACTATTACTTGCTAGGTGCTTTATGGCTGTATACCTTTCTATAGGGGGTTGTATACCTACCCATCTACAGGGGTCTGTAAACCTACCTACAGTATCTACAGGGATTTGTAAACCTACATATCTACAGAGGGATGTATACCTACAGAGGGCTGTATACCTACCTATCTACCTATAGAGGGCTGTATACATACCTAAAGGGGGCATATATAGCTTTCAACTACAACAGGCATATAAACCTATCTACAGTGGGCCTACATACCTACCTAATGGGGTCTATACAAATACCTACTTAATGGTGGGGAACATTACTACCTACTTACTTAACATGGACACCCAAACCAGAGGCAGGAATTGGTTGGGAAGTGTTGGGAAAGTGAGAAGCCTAATAAGCATGTTTGTGTGGTAAATTCTGCGTGGGTCATTCTCAGGTGAGAAACTTGTCATGGTGATCTGACTCGGATGGAGAAGAAAAGCGAAAAAGATTTTCTCTTGTCTCTAACCCAATGGGAGCCACTCATTGTAGATGCCTTCATGTCTATGACCCACTGGGAACCAACCAGTTTAGATCCCCTCATGTATATGACCACTGTGAGCCAACAAATGAAGATGTCCTCATGTCTATGAACACTGGGAGCCAATCAGTGTAGATTAGTGTTGAGCGATTATTATCGACAAAGTTGAAATCTCGGCGAAGGTTTTTATCGGTGATCTGAAAATTTTTAGATCATGCGAGAATTAAGGCTAATATCTTGTTTGCATTCATCGATTAATATCGCACCATTTTCTAGCGGCTTCTGTAATTTTGGCGGCAGCAAATCAGATTACAGAATAGAGGCAGGGTGAGAGATGTGTATGGGACGTCATGACTGGGATGGTGTATGGTTGCGATTGGCTGGACATAAATCCACATGACCCTAGTTTTACACTAGAACAGCGTTTCCTGTTAGCATCAGTGTCTCTCGAGTCTCATAGGAGTAGGACGTTGCGCTCTGCCTGTGGCAAACAGCTCCAGCGGAAATTATTCTATTTATGCCACAGAGAAGAAACCTCTAATATTAGCTGTGATCCTTACAATTTAGACTAAGATTAGAGATTGAAGATTTTATGTTAGTTAGCTAGGAGAATTTTAAAAGGAGCATCTACCGCTATAACACGTACATGGAGGGAGAGCGGGGGGCGGGAGGGCCACGGGGCGAACCACACAAGCTTCTATCTTAAAGAACACTGGATAAAGTTCACCAGACTGAAGTGGAGACATGGCACTGCAATATCTTTATTATTACACGTTTGCTATTGAAAATATTTTTCCTGGATATTGGGCAGCTGAAACTGATACTTGGATAAACAATCATTTCAGTATGCAGGTCTCTGTGTAAGGTGCAAAACTACATTTTATTGATCAGTATACATTGTAGATACGGTGTTTCATTCTTTCAATTTTATCCCCATTCCACTTTGTTTATATATCCACTTGTACTTAAAGCTTAAAACAGCAAATTTTATAGTCACCCACAGGAGAATTGAAAGGTGCAAAATATACCGTGTATTATACGAAACATAACAGATACGTGTTTTTTTACGTTTGGCGCACTACAGCTTTGTTCTTTGACGCAGCTGCACGTAAATCTTTAAAACAGCAATTTATAGTCTCACAGGTGATTTGAAAGTGCAAAATATACATTTTATTATCCGAATACATTTCAGTATGTGTTTTTTGACTTGGCGCACTACAACGCTTTGTTCATTGACGCAGCTTGCACGTAAATCTTATAAAACAGCAATTTTATAGTCACCACAGGTGAATTGAAAGGTGCAAAAAAAAATAACCGTGTCTCCATTATAACGAAACATAACAGTTTCGTGTTTTTTGTCATTGGCGCACTACAGCTTTGTCATTGACGCAGGCTTGCAGTTAAATCTGAAAACAGCAATTTTATAGCACCACAGGTTAATTCGAAAGGTGCAAAAAATACAGTGTATTTACGGATGCATAAACGATACGTGTTTTTTGACTTTAGCGCACTACGCTTTGTTCATTGACGCAGCATTGCAGGTAAATTGAAAAACAGGAAATTTTATAGTTCACCACTGGGAATTGAAAGGTGCAAAAAAATACTTTTTTTTATTCCGAATACATGTTTAGATACGTGTTTTTTTTACTCTCGGCGCATTACAGCTTTGTTCATTGACGCCGCTTGCACGTAAATCTTAAAAACAGCAAATTTTATAGTCACCACAGGTGAATTGGAAAGGTGCCAAAAATACCGTGTATTATACGAAAAATAACAGATACTTGTTTCTTTGCTTGTGGCGCACTACTGCGTTGTTCAATGACGCAGCTTGCACGTAAATCGGAAAACCACGCTATTTTTATAGTCACACAGGTGAATTGAAAGGTTGCAAAAAATTACCGTGTATTATATGAATAACATATAGGATAAGTGTTTTTTGACTTTGGCGCACTAAGCTTTGTTCATTGACGCAGCTTGACGTAAATCTGCAAAACTGCCAATTTTATATGTACCACAGGTGAATTGTAAGGTGCAAAAAATTACAGTGTAGTATGCGAAAGGCATAAAGATACGTGTTTTTTTGACTTTGGCGCCACTACTGATTTGTTCATTGATGCAGCTTGGCACGTAAAATGAAAACAGCAATTTTATAGTCACCACAAGGTGAATTGAAACGGTCATGCAAAAAATACATTTTATTATCCGACCGAATACATTTCAGATACGTGTTTTTTGCTTTTGGAGCACTACAGCTTTGGTCATTGAAGCAGGCTTGCGCGTTAAATCTTAAAACAGTAATTCATATAGTCACCACCAGGGGAAATTGGAAAAGGTGCAAAAAATACCGTGTGTGTATTTACGAAAACATAACATGATAGTGATTTTTTTTACTTTGGCGCACTACCAGCTTTGTTTTCATTGACGCAGCTTTGCACGTAAATCTTAAAACAGCAATTTTATAGTCACCACAGGTGAATGAAAGGTGCAAAAACTACATTTTATTATCCGAATACTTCAGATAACGTTGTTTTTTGACTTTGGCGCACTACAAGCTTTGTTCATTAGACGAAGCTTGCACGTAAATCTGAAAACAGCAATTTTATTAGTCACACAGGTGACATTGAAGGTGCAAAAAGATACCGTTCGTATTATACGAAAACATAACAATACGTGTTTTTTGGACTTTGGCGCACTTACAGCTTTGTTCATTGACGCAGCTTGCACGTAAATCTGAAAAAAAGCACATTTTATTAGTCACACGGTGAAATTGACAAGGTGCAAATAAATAGTGTATTATACGAAAACCATAAACAGATACGTGTTTTTGAACTTTTGCGCCTACAGCTTTTGTTACACTTGACGCCAGGCTTGCACGTAATTCTGGAAAACAGAAATTTTATAGTCACACAGGTTGAATGAAAGGTGCAATAAACTTCCGTGTATTATATGAAAACATATAGAGATACGTGTTTTTTTTCTTACTTTGCGCACTACAAGCTTGTTCATTGACGCCGAGCTTGCTCTGGTTAATAAATTGAAAACTGACATGTTATAGTCACCACAGGTGAATTGAATAGCAAAGTGCAAAAAAATACAGCTGTACCTTATACGAAAGCATAACAGATACCGGTGTTTTTTGACTTTGGCGCATATGACAGCCTTTGTTCATTGATCAGGCTTGCACGTAAATTCTGAAAACGCATTTATAGTCCACCACAGGTGAAATGAAAGGTGCAAAAATACATTTTATTATCCGAATACATTTCAGGGATTACGTGTTTTTTGACTTTGGCGCACTACAGCGTTGTTCATTGACGCAGCTTGCGCGGCCCGTAAAATCTTAAAACAGTAATGTATAGTCAACTCACGGGAATTGGAAAGGTGCAAAAAATACGTGTTCTGTATTATACGAAAAACATAACAGATACGTGTTTTTTTTTACTTTGGCCGCCCAACTACAGCTTTGTTCATTGGACGCGCTTGCACTGTTAATCTGAAACAGCCACATTTTTATAGTCACCACAGGGAAATTGATAAGGTGCAAAAGAACGATTTTATATCCGACTAACATCTGCAGATACGTGTTCTTTTACTTTGTGAGCACTACAGCTTTGTTCATTGACGGCAGCTTGCACGTAAATCTTAAAAACAGCAATTTTATAGTCACCAACCAGGTGATTTGAAAGAGTCAAAAAATACTGTATATTATCCGAAAACTTAACAGATACGTTGTTTTTTGTACTTTGGCACCACTACAGCTTTGTTCATTGACGCGCCTGGCACGTAAATCTGAAAAACAGCAATTTTTATAGTCACCACCAGTGTGAATTGAAAGGTGCTAAAAAATACATCTTTATTATCCGACTACATTTCGATACGCTTGTTCTTTTACACTTTGGCGCACTACAGCTATATTAATTGACGCAGCTTGCACGTAAATCTTCTAATACAGCAATTTTATGTCACCACAGCGTGAATTGAAGGTGCAAAAAAATACTGCTGTATTATACGAAAAAATACAGATACGTGTTTTTGACTTTGGCGCACACAGCTTTCTTTCATTGTCGCAGCTGGCACGTGAAAATCTGAAAAACAGCAATTTCTTATATTCACCACAGGGTGAAATTGAAAGGTGCCCAAAAATACGTGTATTATTCGAAAACACTAACAGATACGTGTATTTTTGCACTTTTTGCCAGTCCAAGATATTGTTGATAGAACCACCTTGAAGTTAAATTTGAATCCAGAACTTTTGTTTTGAATAGAGGGATTTGAGAATAAGCTGTTAATTTGCCGTCTTTTTAATAAGAGGGGGAAAAACTTTTCCAAAAACTATTACCATACCTTCTCAAACTGTTTTATATTTCATGAACATGGAAGCGAAATGCAGGTGGTAAGCGAGCAAAGCAGGGGGGTAGCACATGGAGGTAGAGGTATGAAGAGAAGGTGCTCCTGCCAGTGCTGGCGACAACACGCATGCCAGCGGATCGTCAGTTGCGGGACGTCAGCCTCGCCATCGCTGGGTCAGGGCCTGTGAATACTCAGTAAAGAAACAGCCGTAGCCCAATCTGTCCCTTTCAGTGGGTTAATGAAATCACTACATCAGCAGTCTTACCTCCTCGTCCTCCCAAGTCACCGGCAACAAATGTCGTTCATCCAGCATCATTCAGCATCGTCCAACATGAAGCACCCAAATGTCAAACTCATGTACCCACACTGTGGATAATCCTTTGTCAAAGACCTCTTTGATGAAAAAAACGGATGGGGTCAAAAGGGAAAGTTAAAAAAAAAGGGATGATTTATTTGCTCTGACGCCCATTACTGATGCCACAGAGGAGGAAAAGAAGCCGGTAAATGGGCAAAAATCCCGGGGGGTCGGAAACCCCTTTGCAGTACCTCTTGCTTGTAGCCCCAGCTTCGGATGCAGAAAAGTAGACGCCCAAAGTAAAACCTGTGTTGAAGATGATGAGAGACGACTTGCGGCCCATTTTGGGCCCTTTCCCGAGAATTTGCTTGCAGTGCTTCATCACTGGACGGAGGAAGACGTGGGGTAGTGTCAATACGGGTCTCCCACAAAAAAGGGGGGGCGGTCCAAAGACCGCTGTTGATTCCGCCAGCCACGGTCAGGGCAAACCCCGCCCTCGCTTTTCGCCACAAAAAGGTCCGGCCCCCTCAACCTGGGCCTTCTTTGAGCAAGCCTCGATTCCCCCGCAATGCAATGCCGCCTTTTCCTAAACGCAAAATAGAGGCAAGAACCTTAGTGGTTAACCACCACCCAAAAATGTCTAGTCACAACAGCGAATGCTGGTTGAAAAGGAGGGAACACTTGGCCCAAAAAAAACCCCGACCCAAACCGGGGCCCCAACCCGTCCACAACCCTCTGTCTCCGCCCCCTCCTCCTCCGCCACCCCCAAGCGTTCCTCACTGCCAGTCCTCAAACATATCAGGGATCAGCCCCCCCTTCAGCCCCACCGCGCCCAAGGGACCACCCCCACCACCAAGACCCCCCTCCCCTTTCCTTTCGCCATTTTGACGCCTGCAAAGCCGTACAGCGGCCATGTCCCCCGAGTGGTCCCCGCAGGGGGGCCCCTCTCCGCGCTCCCCGCTTTTCCCCCACCCCGTTTTCCTGGCCGGGGCGCGCGGCCCGCGCCTTAGCGTGCGCGCGGGCCCCGGCTTCCAGGATTTAAAGGGGGATACGCCCATTATTTGGGTTAAAAGGGTGGCAGGTGACCCTATTTAACCCCCCTTTCCCTTTTGGGTCACCTTTCCGATCTTTAGTCTTACTGCCTTCAAGAAAGCTTTTCTGCCTTTTCCTGACTTCCGGTACCGAACTCTTGCTCCAGTGTCTTGACCACAACCGTTGCCGCCTGCCCTGAAATCTGCCCGTCCCCGACTTCGCCTACGTCTCACGATTTTTTACCACGTACTGCCTTGGCTGCCACCCAAGCAAGTCACGCCATGGGGGACCTGGTGTTTCCGCCGCAGCAAGCCCACCCCCCTTTGCGGCGGGGCTCGGTGAAAACCCGGGGGTTCTTTTTTGATTCCGCCCCCGGTAGGCTTCACCACGCTTCGGGGGCCCCAGGGGATCCATACCTGCATTCGTTACAGCCATCTAGCACCAGCCTTCTGTCTTCCGGGTTTGGGAGCAGAAGAAACACTTAACCCAAACCATCCCAAAGCCAAAAGCCAATGTCGGCATTCCCGGGTTTTTGGCCTTGGAAAGTTCCTTTGTCTGGTGGACAAGATGGGTTCCCCACGTCATGGCCCTTGCCTGCCCCCAATAAGATGCCGAGCGGGCATTTTCTTTGCCAGAAAAGCCGTCCCGCCCTGGCCCCCACTGTCATCTAAAATTTCAAGCGCATTGTCTGCATCTGTGGCAGGAAAAGTCCATTGACCACCGACAAAGGACAGTAACACGGGCCCAAAGGGCCCCTATACTCTGTACAGCTACTGGGGAGCTGGGTGGATGTCTCTGGGGGGGACGGTGGCTCTCAAGGTGGCGCACCTCTTCAAAACCCCAGGCATGGTGCGGGCTCTTTCCCCCAAGGGCCCTGGTGGCATTTGTCCCCAGAAACCCGCCGTTTTGAAAATTTAAACTGTCTTGGGACCGTCCCCACACAGGGCAGGAGCTGTGGCGCTCTCCGCAACGAGCGAGCGCTGGCTGGGTGCAAGAACCTTTGCCCGGGGAAGGGGGTAGCGATAACGGGCGAAATCTCTGGGCCCCCCTTAAGATTGGTAGTGGAGCACATCCCTTGCCCTCGCACAGCATGAAACCGGTGTCCAGAAATTTTTAAGAGCTACCCCGGGGGGATGCCTGTGAAGAAGGCTTCGAGGTCTGAGTTCGCACTTCCGCCGTTCGCCCCTGCTTCGTCCCGCCGGGCGGGCGTTGCAGGGTCAGCTCGGCCTCCCCGCAACCGTCTCATTGTGACTTGGCAACACGCTGTAATTCCACCCTCCACATGCTCCAGCGATTGTGGCAGCAGCGCAATGCCATTACGCATACGAAGTGACACCTGGCCTGACAAGAAGCGGTGCGGACCTCGGGGTGGTGAGCCACCGAGAGTGGAGGCAGGTGAAAGAGCTCTGCACCATCCCTGCCCTTGTCAGCATGAGCATTGTGGTGATCTTAGTTCTGGAACGATCGTTGGACACTCTGAAACAACAGGTCCCACCAGCGACGGAGGAGGAAATGGACACAGATGCGGACACGGAGCCTTTCTCTCCGTCAAATCCACAAGGCCCGACAGTTTCACAATTTCATCGGTCTTCATTAGGCAGTGGTTCGGGGTCCAGAGCTAGTGCAAGGTGGCGCATCAGCTCTCAGGGTGCATCACTCAGGCAAGTCAGGGCTGTGTTGAAGCTGTGCCGAGGCAGCAGAGGGGGAGGAAGGGGGGTATTCCTAGACACTGATGTTTTTCGACGTCCCTGCCTTGGAAAGAGGTTGGCGCGAATTTGAGGCGGAGGAGGAAGATGAGGAAGATCAGTTACTGGGTGGCCACCCTCCTCGATCCCCGGTAAAAAACAAAACTCAGCACTTTCCTTCCACCCACCCAAATAGAGAGTAAAATGCAGGAAATGGAGACCTTGCTGATTGTCAACTGGAGACATCTGTTGCGTCTGCTTCACGTTCTTCAAAGGTGACGGTGGAACAACCTAGCGACGGACAGCAGTAGAGTGCCAAGTAGCCATAGCGGGAGCACGCAGCAGCAGGCAAGGTGGCAGAAGCCTAATGGGTGACCTCTGGAAATCTTTAATTACCACCTCACCAACGCATGCAATGCAGGGCACACATACAACACCCAGAGACCAGCTTAAGATCATGGTGCACATTATCTGCGTCTCAACACCGATGTTTTTTGATATGTTCCGGACCCAATAGAAATTCTGGGTATCCAAAATGGACGAATGGCCCGAGCTGGCTCGCCACGCATAGAGGTGTTTGTCCTGCCCAGCAGCCAGCGTCATATCTGAGCGGACCTTTAGCACAGCGGAGGAGTCATTACAAAAAACGCATCCGGCTTTCCACAGATAATGTGGATCGTTTGACTTTCATCAAGATGAATCAGGCATGGATCTCTGATGATTTTTGGGGCCCCAAATTTGCGAGGTCCCCGATTAGTTCCCGGTTACTTCATATTCCTCTTCAAAAGAAATGGTCCTCTTGAAAAATTTATTTTTTAAAATATATTTCTTTTGCTTTTTTATTCCAGTTCCCAACGGTTCTTTTTTGTTTTATTTGGGTTGAGGAGATTTAAAAGACACCAAGGTTTCATGAAAAACCCATATTCCATTTACCACTTTATTTTAAAGAAGTTTTCGCATTGTCAATTTTTTTGGGGTCATTTTTGCCTCACCTTTGGAACAGAAATGTGGCTTCTAAGTGGCATTTCTCCCTCACAATTTTTTAACAGGGGCTAAAAGATTTTTATAATTTTTGGTCAGCTGCTTTAAAATGCAGCAATACTACAGGTCCTTTCAAAAAAAAATGTTGTTTCTAAAGACCTTTTTCTTCACAATTGTCGAAAGTGGCTCGGGGTCATTTTTTTAATTTTTGGGGGCTTTTTGCGGCAGAAAGCAAACAAGGTCTAATAAAAAAAAAGTTTTTTTTAAACAGCATTTGTTTTTTCACAATTGAAAGGTGGCTAAAGGGGTGATGGTGCTGTCCAAAACAGGAATAGGAGGACACTTTTAAGGACACAAATTGCAAAATGACTTGTTTTTGCAAATTTTTAAACATAGCTATCAACCCCCTGTTTGAGACAACCCATTTAAAATAATTAAAAAAAAGAGAAACAAAAGACATGGTGGGATTCCATCCAAATTTAAAAATGTGTTTTCTAGAATTAAAAATCTAAAAAAAAAATGTACAAAAAAACGTTTAAAAAAAAATTTCCCCTGAATTTACAAGGGAGGGAAGGAAAAATTGACCCGATATAGGTTATTCAGAGGACAGGATATGGAGCACGACAAAAACAAAGTAAGAGACAATTTCCCCAGCACGTTAGTAAAATGAGTAAAAGAATGCCAAGAAAAAGGGCACCTGGGTGTAACAGGAGCGTTAACCCCCCAGTAATTCCAAGTGAAGCTCAATTGGTCTGCACTCATACGGAGGGGCAAGCGTACCCAGGTTTTGACTGTGTACTGAGGAAGGCTGGAGTTCTCACAACTTCCGCTTCCGCACGAACAGTTTTCGTTGCTGCGTCATCGGGGCTTTTTAAACCTCCGTGTTAATAGATGACGGACGCCAGCCGGGGGTCTCCACCGCACCACTGAAACCCTCCGGCCCTGGGTCATGCTGTGGCACGGGAAACAGGTATAGTCAATGTCCAGTTCAACTAAAATGGTGGTTGAAAGATCCTTTTTTCCAGCACTTTTTAATCTGGGGGTCAAAGGTTTATGGTCATGCCCGCGGTCAGGACAGGGTTTTGTCAATGTCCAGTTCAACTTTATTGGTGGTTGAAAGACTCCTTTGTCGGGCTCTTTTTAATGTGGGGGTCAGACTGGTTTATTGGTCATACTGCGGTCCAGGACAGTTCTAGTAAATTTGTCCAGTTCAACTAAAATGGTGGTTGAAAGAATCCTTTTTCGCCACTTTTTAATTGTGGGGTCAGACGGGTTTAAGGGTCACCCTGCGGTCCAGGACAGTGTTTGTCAATGTCCAGTTCAAGTAAAATGAGGGTTTTTCAAATCATACTGCCTTCTGGCACTTTTAATTTGTGGGGGGAGGGCAGGCTTAAGGGTCATGCTGTGGTACAAAGACAGGGATAGTGAATTCTGTGTGACTTTTTTTCTGTGGCTTTTAAAGCCTAAGTGTTGTGCCTAAGATGTAGCAGGTATCCATTTGACTGTTGTGGCTGTTAATTCCAGCTTCTCCAGCCTTGTTTAGGTGTAAGAATGAAGGTGTTTCTTTATTTTCGTTACACTAATACTATTGATCCTTGGGTAACGAAAATATAGAAATAAACATGATTTTATTGATTTAATTTTTTTTTTTTCGTTACCCCCAAATGATTATTCATTTTATATACACACAGAAACCACTTTTTGTAGTCTTATAATTTGATTTCGGGGTGTACAGTTTGATTTCAGATTGCATTAGAAAACCCATAGGAGCGTCGCTCGCTCTCCCATTGGTCCAAATAACGGCGCCCTCTTTTAACTTAGCCAATCACAGAGCGCGCTCGAATTTTCTTTTCCCCATAGAACTCTATGAGGAAAGTAGCTCGCGCTCTGATTGGCTAAGCTGGACGAGCCCCCGCCGCTTTAACCAGGGCAGCTTGTTTCTGCATTTTTACGTATTTTGAACTGTCCCACCTTTGAATATGATTGGTCAATTTTTCTCCATAGGATATAATGGGACATTTTCGCTCCTATTCTGATTGGCTGGTTTATGCCGACCAATGAGAATAGCTTAACCAATTTGAATTACTGTCTTTCCCGGCGATTCTCTCTATTGCAATTCCCTATGTAGCGCCGGTCTCGGCGACAAACGCGTTGTTCGGGTGTTTAACTGATTTATTTTTAAAGAAGGGTTCGCTCTTTATTGATAATGTTTAACTTTAATAAAAATTATTTTTTTATTAATACTTCATGCCGCACGGCGCTGAGAGCCGAGATTGCATTGCGCCCATCTCTCCATAGACTATAATGCGAGAAGTAGCTCGCGCTCTGATTGGCTGGGATAGCCAAGCCCCCGCTAGCTCAGCCTATCACCTCTTTTCAGCATTTTTACAGTATTTTGAACTGTCCCGCCGTGGATTCTGATTGGTCTAAACTTCTCCATAGGCTAGAATGGGTCTCTGTCGCTCCTATTCTGATTGGCTGAGCTAGCCAAGTCCCCGGTAGCTTAACCAATCAGCTCTTTTCAGCATTTTTACTGTATTTTGAACTATCCCGCCATGGATTCTGATTGTTAAACTTCCCTATAGGTTTTTAATGATTCACTGCGCTCCTTTTTCTGTTTCCCCTTTATGCGCCCAATCAAAATAGCTTTCAGAATTTAAATTTACGTATTTCCGCAATTTCCAATACCCCAATTCTTAAATTGGATATTGGAAAGTGATTTGTTTTATGTATTTTTATTTTTTAGTTTCAGTTTTTTTCCTGAAATGGAACCCCTTTAAAAAGGCGTTTTTTGATTCATACCCCGCACCGAATGGGAATGATTTCTCGCGTTCCAGCCGTCTCGCTTTGGGAACTGTTTTTCGGCGCAGTCCCACGGCGCCTAATCCCGACTGCCCCATGCCCCGGGACTGTGCCCCAACACATGGCGAGGCGCAGGGAACTTTTCCCCCGCATGATGAGTGCGCTCCCTCCGGCGGAAATCATGGCGCAGCCCCGCCGGCCTCATTCCCGCACGGGGCCCCTAACAACTGGCCGGCGCGGGGGAAATTTTTTCCCCCCCATGATGCCGCACTACCTCCGGCGCCGAATCATAGGCCACCCCACGCGCCTCGGCCCCCGCACTGCGCCTAACAAAAACTGGCCAGGCGAGCGGCTTTTCCCGCAGTATGACCGCACTACCCCCGGGCGCCGAATATGGGCGCACCCCCGCAGCGCCTCGGACCCGCCTGCGCCAAAAAACACGGGCGAGGCGCGGCGGATTTACTGCTATGTAGAGCGCGCCCCGGCCCCGCATAAATCGGCGCAATTCCCCCGGGAAAAAAGGGCGGAAAGGTCCCCCCCCCCGGGCGGGTTTCAACATTTGGCCCTTTGTTCCTTTTTTCTAGGGAAGAGGTATTATGGCTTTCTGTTTTTCCCTCTACTATGTTGCTTCCCTGATATATGGTAGTATAATTTATACATTTAATTATGGCTACTTATCCTGCTGTTTTAGCTTATTGTCAGTAGATGATGGGACCCCATCTCATAGTGCAATGGAACCTAGAAATTCTTTTCACAACCTTGCTGAGAGCTAACCTGTGAAGACCTCCCCATGTCCATGACCCACTGTTTGCCCAAACCCTTAAGGGCCCATCATGTCATCACATGCTTACTTCTGGGTTGTCACACAATGTACCAGTCACAGAAACACTCACTTTTCCTCGTTGATTATTCTGGGGAAGTTCCGGGTGGGTATAACCAGACTTATTTCTACACTTCCCAAAGCTAGAAACCATGGTATTCCACTTTAAAGTAAGTAACAACCCAAATTTAAATGAAAACCCTGTTTATGGGAAAAGGGGCTGGACGCTCACGGTTTTAAAAAAATCTGCCACAAAAAAAAACTAGATGCACAGGTCAAACAAACAGAAGAGCACTAAAGAAACCTTCTCCTCCTTTACCTGCCCTCTCTAGTAACAACATGCTGGTGGTAGCGGGGTGCACTTACACTAGGTGGGAAAGTGCAATTTTCTGGAGATCCACAGCTTATTTAGTGCTGCCCCAGTAAGTGTTTTAATATTCTAATATTCACTGGGCCCAAAAGACAAGCCTTGAACTGTCCTCTTTCTTCCCAGTACAATAAAATGGAGAGCACGTCCATAAGAATCTTCAAGATGATACCTTTGGCCGAATAGAGGTTGATTGACAAAGTACGTTTTACCAAAGACCATTTCAGATGACCCTCTGTGATGCTTCTTATGGTGGTGTCCCATTGAATATCTCTGCTTTTACTGCAGGGCCTTTGGAGGTTTGGAATCTGGAGCAGCGGCAACATGAGCCTTGGGAAGCTTCTCCTATATATGCTTATCTTGTGCCTGTTATGTACACAACATTTAAAACAAATATTTGTCTATTAATTTCATTGCTTAACCCCCAACAACGGGGCTTTTCTACGTATTTCCCACAAAGCACAAAGCACCACAAAATACTCTCATCTTGAAAAATGGGAAGTTAGTTTTTTTACACAGGGCAATCCATGCCTACATGGAACAGGGTGCAGAAAGCCCCTACTCAATTCGTATGAATTGACTTTTGAAGACCGACCTGCCAAAAGTGACCCGAATTCAGGAAAATTTGGGTCATGGAAGGGGTCACATCTGGGTGAGCAGTTGATATTTTTGGTTGTAGAGAAACATTGTAAAACTCACGTGAAGGTGTGTTTTAAGGGGAAACACGCCCTGTTCTATAGGTTCCGTCTCTATGACTTTAGGGGCTTTCTGAAAATCTTTTCCCTTCTTCGGGCAGAAACTCGAAGCTGATAATCTGCCCTTGTCTTGTCTTTAGTAAAAAGAGGGAAAGGAAAAATATTGAGTCCCATCCCCAATTTTTCACGTTGTTCCTTTTTATCTGCCGTCATCTGGGAGATTCCCCTGTAAAGGTTTTCCCTTAAAGATCACGCACCACAGATATCCATCAGGGGAAAAAAGACTAAAAAGAGTCAGACTAAGCCCGTCACTTCCAACCACGTGCTTCCTCCAGCCAATTGTCATTTAAAGCTGTTGGGGATTTCCCTTTTAAAAAAGGGTTTTCTTTTTCGTTTACTCAACAGGACAAAACCCGATGGATCAAAAAAAAAAAAGCCCCAAACGCTCCCAACCCTGGCCCCAAAGTGCTCAGCTTTGGGCCCTTTATCCAAGGTACATTTTCATTGCTTGGCTGAGGACCTTTGTAGAAGTTCCCATCCTTGGTTGTACCATACAATTCTCCATTTGGATGAAAGAAAAGAATCTTAAATTCGCTCCATTCAATTTGTCCAACTCTTCTGGCTGTAGAAAACCAACTACTATCTTTATTTGGCAATGGCCCCCGGTAGAGATCTCCATCTGAGACAAAGAATAGTTCTCCTTCTGGGCTACAGATAGCACGGTTGAATAATAATCCCACTTGTCCTACAATCTTGGCCATATCATAATAGCCACCTACGTAATGATTTGGTGGCAGACCGACTCTTATGTTCAAATCTCTGTCGATGGCCAGTAAGAGAGTCTCTAAAATACAAAATCGGTCAGTTAATTTTGTTTTATTGAGAAAATAGAAGACTAAAATCAGATAATGTACAAAATCTATCTGGTGGTTACGCAGAATGAACCTGTTCATGACTAGTGATGAGCGATTATGTTGACTATCATCATCGGGTCGATAGTCGATATCGGCAATTATCAATAAAATATCCGATAGTCGCTAATAGATTATCGCCGAAGACCATTAAAGTTTATGGGAGAGAAACAACACCTTCATTCTTACACCCAAACAGGGATGGAGAAGCTGGAATTAACATCCACAACAGTCAAATGGATAAGTGCTACATCTTAGGCAACACACTTAAGGTTTAAAAAACCCAACAAAAAAAAAAGCCACGGGAACCCAAATTTCACTACCCTGCTTCCCACCCACCCTGCCCCTTTTAAACCCTTTGCATAACTCCCAAATTAAAAAAGTGCCAGAAGGCATTTATTATTTGGAAACCATAAATTTTAACTTGAACGGGAAACTTTTGAAAAACCCGGGTTAACAAGCGGCCACCTGCAGCCCATTTTTTTCCGGGTTTGGGGGCGCGCTCTGTCCCCCCACCTCCCCCACCTGGGGCCGCGGGCAAAGTGGCGGAAATGGCCCCGTGGGCCCCGGGGCCCCCGAGGGGCGCACTCCGTCACGGGGGCGGTTTTAAAACTTACCCGCCCCCTCCCCTGACCCCCTGGCGCGCCCACCCGGGCTCCCGGGGCGCGCTCCCCCGTTCTCTAAGGGGCGCGGCGCGCGCCAGCCCTTCCCCCCTTTTAAAAAGGGCCAGTGCGCCGGAAAATTGGGGCTGAGGGGGCCCCCGAACCCTTATTTTTGGGGGCTCCTCCTCCCAGCTCTCTGCCGGGAACCCTTTAGGAGCCCCCTGACCTTTTTAGAGTAAGCGTTTCCCCGTTCCTTGTTTTTGCCTTACCGTGTACCAGACCGACTCTTTCCCGTTTCCTAAACCACAACCTCGGGCCCCCTGCCTGCCAAATTCCCTTTTTCCCTTTAAACAACGCCCCCACCTCACGATTCGGCCCAAACGTTTAAACCCTTTGGGCTCCCAAACCGCAGGCAAGCCCCCCAAAGTGGAAACGACCGGTAGTTCCCCCCGCCCGCAAGTCCATCCCCCCTTTGGCGGCGGGCTCTGGTAAAAAAAACCCGGGGGGTTCTTTTAGTTTTCCTTCCCCCGGGCTGGGTTTCCACCAACGCTTGCGGGGGCCCCCAGCGGACCCACAACCACGGGGCCTTTAAACATAAGACCCCGGGGCCATGGACCCCCGCCAAAGGTGCCTTTTCCTGGGGGAAAGGGGACCTTGCCGCAGTCGTCGCGCAACAGCCCCACGTAAAATTGCTCAAAAAAGGCTCACATTGGGCCCAGTTGACCGTCATGTTACAGCAACTCCTGGCGAACCAGCCGCAGCCCCCCAAAACTTCCACCTTTTGGCTACCCCGGGCCCCCCCGCCACCCAAATCCGCAACGGGGGGTCCCAAGCTCCGGTTCCCCGCTCCCGGGTCCAAGTTTGAAGGGGACTCCAAGCAGTGCCGAGGTTTTAAATCACCCAGGGGCTAAATGCACATTGAAAAAATTGGCGGACCATTTTCCCTACGGAGCTTTTTCCAAAGTGGAAATTTCGTGGCCCACCCCTGCTTTTCCCAAGGGCCCTTAGCATGGGGCCACACCTCTGGGGGGATCAAACCCCCCGGGTGACAACGGATCTGCGGGGCCCTTTCTCCCCGGATTTCCGCACGTTTTTGAGGAAGGGGGCCCGGGCATCCTCTGCCGGAGGCCTGCCCCCCACCCCCTTTCCCGGGGAAAGAACTCGTCGGTGGGAGACTCGAAAGTGCAGTTTTCCGCACCTTAGCCTCAGGGGTTTGTTATGGAACGGGGGCCCTTCCCCTGTGCCCACCCTTCAAAAGGGTCTTTGGGTAGGATTAAGGATGCCCCCTGGCCGCAAAAACACCCCAACCTCTCCTCAGGGGGTTTAAATTCAGTTGGCTACCCGCATTAAACGTGCGTTTGGGCCGAGAAAACGAAGGGAAGTTTCCGGAAAGAACAAATGGGGCACGTCCCCAACCCCGGGTTATCCCCGCCGGGGTTTCCCCGTTTTTCCAAAAGGACAACCACCAACCCGAAACCACTCCCAAAATTGAGGAGCCAAATTCGGGGTTCGACAAGGACATCCTCGGGCAAGAACCCTGGCCCTACGTTCGGTTGGCAACCTAGGTGCCCAATTTAGGCATTTCCTGAGCACTTCCGGAAAAATTGCCCCCAACTTCCCAAAAAACCCACCCGGGGGAAACTCCCCCACCTGGGGTTTTCGTGGGAGGGGCGTTCCCTGGGGGGAAAATTCCCCCCCTTCTCCACCATGAGGGTTCCGGGTTAAAAAGTGGGGGACTATTTTGGGGCCTCTTTTTTCCGGCCCCGCCTTTTTGGGGACTCGGGCTCGGCCGGGAATTTTAATTAAACCGCACCTTGGGGGTCCAGTACCTCTTCCGGGTGGCCCGGGAAATTTTAAAAAAAAACCCCTGGGGATAACTTTTTCTTTTCCACGGCGAAGTGCTAAGCGACACTAAAAACAGTTCGGAAACCAAAGCCCTGTCTTTTACCGTGGAGTCCCTCCCATAAGGAGAAGATCGCCTTCTACTTTCGGGGCCCAAACGCTTTTCTTGGGCGCTTCTTCTGGGCCCTTCCTTTGGCGCGACCCCCCACTCCCTACCTAGAACCGGGAAACGTGGGGGGTAAAGGGTTCATTTCGCTGGGGCCCAATTTGCCTGGGGCCGTTTTTTCCCTTGTGGCCCCCAAACCCCCCGCCCCGGGTTGTTTTAACCGATCTTCGCACAAACCCCCCACGAACTATTTGGCCGGCCTGCCCTTTCGATTAATCAGGGGTTCGCCCAAATTTTTTTTCGGAAAAGGAAAGGGGGAGTTTCCTTCCTCCTAAATCAAACCTTACGACTCCCCCGATCAAACCTACCCCAAAGGTACCACCCCTTCCCCGGGGGCCGGGGTTCCCCCCCCGCCCCAACCCCCGAGACTCAAGCTTTTCCCTGAATATATTGGGGAAAAACCCCCCCAGAAGGGGTTCATACGAAATCCTCCTCCCCCGGGGAGGGGCTTGTTTCCCTTCTTCGTGGGAAAAGAAGGACGGAAAACCCTGGGGACCCTGCATTAAATTACCGGGGTCTTAATAAGTTTCACGGTGAAGAAATCGGTACCCCTTTGCCATTATTTCCTGAGCCCCTTTGATTCTTCAAACAGGGTGCGAAGATCTTTCCAAATTTGGGATTTAAAGGGAGCCAAATAATCTCATCCGCACCCCGGAAAGGGCAAAGAGTGGAAAAAACGGCTTTTAACACCGGGGACGGCATTTCGAAAAACTTGGTCATCCCCAATTTGGGGGCCTTTGAAAACGCCCCACCGTTTTTCCGGGGAATTCTTTAACGACATTTTTCAGGGATCTCTTTGTAAACGTGGGGTCGTATATCCCCTGACGACTTTCTTGGTCTCCTTCGTCTGACTTGGCACTCACCTTGTTCACGGCCCCAGGCCCCCTGAGGCCCGGCCCCCCCGGACCAACCGCCTATACCCCCAAAGGGTTGGGGGAAAGTGCATCTTTCACCAGACCAGCCTTTTTCCCCGGGGAAATTTTTAACTGGGGCCCAAAGGGGTTGCAAAATGGACCCAGCCCAAGGCCCTGCCTCCTCCCCCAATTTGGGCCTCCCCCTTGTTGTTTTGGGGGCAAATACAACGCACCTGGATCCAATTATTACCGCGGGGTTTCACCCCACACTTTTCCCCCAGGGGGTGGCACCCATTGGGGTTTGCTCCCCGAAAAAGAATGCTAACCCACAAGCTGGCCCCCCTGGGGGGCCGGGGAAAGCATTCCAAAAATTTTTAAATTCGGGCCTTTGCCTCCGGCTTCTACCCCTTTCCCCGGGCCCAAACCCTTTCAAACCCTTTGCACTTGAAGGGGAACCCCCTTTTCCCGCCCGGGGCCCGGGCGGTCCTCACCAAAAGGGGCCAAAGGGGGGAAAACAGTCACCTCCCGGCCTTTTTTCCCAAAAATTTTCTCCCCCGGCGGAAAGGAACTATACAAATCGGGGGAACCGGTGGATTTGGTTAGCCATCAAGCTAGCCCCTGGGGGAAATTTGGCTTTAAATCTACGGGAAAGGGGGGCTCGAAATCCCAAATCAGAATCTATTCTGACCAAAAAAAACCTCCAAAACCTCCAGAGGGCCCAGCGACTCAATCCACGCCAGGCTTTGATGGTCGCCCCCTTTTTTTTCCCCGATTTGATTTTCCCAAAACCACTTCCGTCCGGCGGAAAAGAAAGTGAAGGCGGAATTTTCCCTTAACTTTGCGCTTCTGATGTGGGGCGGTGGAAAAAAACAACCCCGGAACACTTAATTTCCCCCGGGGCTCTTTTGTCCCCCCCCCCCCCTTCCCGCCCCCTTTTGACCTTTCCCGGAAGTCCCGCCTGGGAAGGGCATAAAGTTTGGGCCCCCCCCACCCCACAGACAAAAATCCCCGAAAACGGGGGGGCCCTTTCTCGTTGGGGGGGCCGGACACCCCCGCCCCTAAAACCCATCTCCTTATCCACGGTTTCTCGGTGGGGCCCAAAACCCCGCTTAAAGGGAAATTAAGGAATTTTTTTGAGGCCGTCCACCTGTTTTTCCCGTAACAAAACACCCCCGTCACAGGCCAGTTTGGGCTCCTTCTTCCCCCGCCCATCCCTACTAGCCCCTGGTTTCATTGGCCCATTTGGTTTTTTAAAACCCATCTTCCCCAACCTCCCGGTTTTAAAAACCCGTGATCCCGGGGGGTTACAATCGTTTTTCTAAGATGGCTCCTTTTGGGCCCCCTGACGGGGCTGCCCCCGGACCCGCGGCCGGCAAAAACCCATTTTTTTAAAACCCCCATCTTTTTTGCCTACACGGGAGCCCCCGCAAATTGTCCCCTGACCGCGGAGTCCATTTGTCTTTCCAAAATTTTGGCGGGGCCCCTGTTCCCGTTCCGGTTTTAAACTCGATTTTTTTCCCCGGCCTATCACCCCCAGAAAAAATTGGGGCCCAAATAGAAAAGGGGTTTCCCCGTTTCCTGGGGGCCTAAATTGCCCACTTTTTCTCGGCCTTTAGAATGACTGGGATGACCTACTCCCTTTTGGGGGGAATTTTCCCCAAAATTCCCTTTGATTCCGAGTCAGCGGGGGCCCTCTCCTTTCTATATTTTGTACGGGCCCTGGCCCCCCCCGGCCCCCCCTCTCCCACCCCTCTCAGTCCGAATTCCTGCGCCGATACGGGTGGCCCGACATGAAGACTATTTTTGGGCCCTGACCCGCCTGCCTTTCCCGTGCTTTTGGCACGCATTAAAAACTCAGGCGGATAAGAGAAGGAAACCCTCCCCCCAATCTTTTCTTTTTTCCTTACGAAAAAGTTTTGGGCTTCGCCAATATGTCAGGGTTAAGAACCCCCAACTACAAAATTGGGGCCCCCCTACATTTGGGGCCCCTTTGAGGTGCTCAGACGCTAAAAACCCTTTTGCCTATAAAACTTCCTCCGGTTTTCCCTCCCCCCCCTGGCTACCCCCAACTTTCCTTTTCATGTGTCGCTTCTCAAACCCCCGGGCCTTAAACCGTTTTTCTTCGTACCCCCCCCTGGGCCCCCCCCCTTCCCCGTGGGCGGATGCCCAGCAACGTAAATTCCGATTAAGGAAAGGGGATCTTGGATATAAGGGGGGTCCAGGGGGAAGCGATACTTTTTTCCCTTTGAGGGAAATTTCGAAAGGGGGAAAAAGGGGCCCCAGGAAAAGGTCCCCCGGGGAAAACCGGGGGAACAAAAATCCCTGGAACCCCGTAAAAAACTCATTCCGAGGTCCCTCCCCGGGAAGAGGGGCGAGGAGCCCTAAAAAGGGGGGGGGTACCAAGTAAAAAGGCCAACCAAACCCCAAACCGGGCCCGGGAAAACCCGGCTGCGGCCGGGGCCCTCCTCCCCGCTTCCCCCACCCCGCCCCTCCGGGTTGGGGCCGCGGGCGAGTTTGGGGGCAAATCTCCCCCCCCGGCCCATCCGTGTTCGGGGGCTCGTTCACGCGGCGTTTTTTAACTTACCCGGCCCCCCCTCCGACTCCTGGCGCACCCCAGCAAAGGCTGGGCCGGGGCCGCGCCCCCCTTAATTTTCTAAAAGGGGCGCGCCCCCGCCATCCTTCCCCTTTTTTAAAGGGGGCCCTGCGCCGGTAATTTGGGCCCCCCGAATTTTCCGGCCACTGACCCTTTTAATTGGGCTCCTCCTCCGGGCTCTCTCCGGATCCTTTAGTGGGGCCTCCCACCTTTAATAAGCGTTTCCCTTTCCTTGTTTGCCCCCTTCCTTTGGGGTTTTCCAGACCGACCCCCGTTCCCCGTTTTCCCCCGACCCGAAAACCCCTGCCCCCCCCTGTCCTGACCCATTTTCCTGTCCCCAAAAAAAAACCCTCACCCTCCAAAGATTCTGTACCAAAACCCTTATTCCCCCTTGGTACCACCGGGAAGGCCCCAAGGGGGGGGCCCTTCCGGGGGCCCTGGGGGAAACTAAACCTGGTAGTTTCCTCCGCCGCAGGGAAATTTATCCCCGGGTTTTTTGGCAACGAACCCGGGGTTTTGGGGAAAAACCGGGGGGGGGTTTAAATTAGAGGGTTTCCTTTTCCCTGGGTGGGGGTTCCCCCCAAACCAAAGATTTCGGGGGCCCCTCGGGTTTAATACCACAGCCGTTTTCAATATTTCCCCGTCCTGGAACGAAACATGGGGCCCCAAAAACCCGCAAAGACACCCCCGGGTTTTAAAAAGTGCCGGAAAAAGGGAAACTTTCAAACCCAATTTTAGTAGAACTGGAATTAATTTATATCGGGCCTTACCGAAAGTAAAAACAATTAAACCTGTCGGGACCCCCAGATTAAAAAGAAAGGGGAAAAAGGAGCCCTTTCAACCACCTTTTATTTTGAAACCCGGGCCCTTGACTATACCTGAAATGTACCACAGTATACCTTAAACCTGTCTGCCCCACAAAATTAAAAAGGGGCAAAAAAAAGGGAAAATTCTTTAAAACCCCCTTTTTTTAGTTGAACTGGACATTAACTAATCTGTCCTGTCCCGCAGAAAATAAACCTTTAAACCGGGCTGACCCACAGTTTAAAAAAGGCGGGGGAAAAGGGAGTCTTTTCAACCCCCCTTTTAGTTTAACGGGACTTTGACTATACCTGTCCGGGAAACAGCATTATACCTTTTAAACCTGTCTGCCCCCCAAATTAAAAAGTGCCAAAAAAAGGGAGCCCTTTAACCCCCAAATTTTAGTTTGAATTGGACATTAACTATATTTCCTGTAACCGCAAATAAACCAAATTAAATCTGTCAAAAACCCAAACAGATTAAAAATTTGCCGGAAATAGGAGTTTTTCCCAACCACCATTTTAAAGTTTCACTGGACATTGACAAAACCCCGTCCTGGGCCACACCCCTGAGCCCCAAAACCTCATGACCCCCACATTTAAAAAGTCCCGGGAAAAAAGGGGACCCTTTCAACCACCATTTTAGTTTCACTGGAACAAGACTACCCCTGTCCGGGAACGCAGCATAGCCCCAAACCTCTGACCCCCACTTTTTTTAAAAAGGGTGCCGGAAAAAGGATTT
Organism: Phyllomedusa bahiana; assembly: GCA_025379985.1. NCBI lineage: Eukaryota > Metazoa > Chordata > Amphibia > Anura > Hylidae > Phyllomedusa > Phyllomedusa bahiana. The sequence goes on from JAODAL010025322.1 coordinate 53,364, forward strand.
TTTAAACCCCCAAATTTTAAAATTTTTCACAGAAAATTAGACTATCCCTGCCCCGGGGCCCAAACAGCATGCCCCAAAAACCTTTTTGACCCACAAACAAAAAGGGGTTTAACAATGCTTTTTTTGTACAGTGACTCTTATTTAGTATATTTTTTGGAAACGACATTTGTTTACAGAAATTTATTTGGGGAAGTTTTTAAATTTATAGTTTTACATTATTACCATTTTGTTTTTTTTCAAGTGTGTTTAACATAAACATACCCCCTCCCTCATTTTTTAAAGGTTTTTTTTTAACACTGTGATGTGTTAATTGCCCCGCACACCCCATAAGAAATAAAAATGTCCAAATCACCCCCCAAAACACTTCTTAGTTGAGAAAAACTTTTGGGCCCCTCCTGGCTTCTGAACAAAATTCACCCAAAATCAATTCAAGGGTTTTTCCTTTTTTCCTCCAAACCCCTCTTCAGTGTTTAAAGGGACAGACCCCCAAAGGAATTTTCAAATGAGGCCCCCCATATGACTCCAGCCCAAGAAAATTTTAACCCCAAAAAATTGGCAATTTTTTTGTCCAGCCCTGGACCCCTTTTTACAAAACCCACTTTTAAACCCCACAAAAAATTTACCTTTTTCCCAAAAACTGATTTTTTTTTGAGAAATTTTAAGCTCTCCTTTAATTTCCCCTAACAGTGAAGCCAGTGCCCCCTTTTTCCGTTTACCATCTGGTTTTTTACGGAAAGGTTTACTGCCAACTTACAAGGGGGGCGGGGAGGACCAGGGTAGCGTCTTCCCTTTAAAAACACGCAGGGTTTTAGCGCCCGGGCCGGGGTTTTCAGTGGGGCGGTGAAAAGCCCAGGCCGGCGTCCGCATCTATTAAAACGGTAAAAATGCCCCCTTTTGGGGCGCCGGCAAACCCTCAAAATCGTCGAAACAGAGTGCGGGGTGTGAGGTAAGACTTCCAGCTTTTCCCAGTAAAACAGTCAAGACCTGGGTAGCGCTTTTCCCCCCGTATGAGACGGACCAATTGAGCTTCACTTGGAAAAAACTGGTGGTTTTTCCCCTCCTGTTCCACCCAGGTGCCCTTTTCTTGGCATTCTTTTTCTCTTTTTACTCAACATGCTGGAGGAAATTGTCTCTGTCCCTTTGTTTCTCTGTCCGTGCTCCATACTCCATGTCCTCTGAATAACCTACATCTGGTCAAGTCTTCCTGTACCTCCCTTGTACAATTCGGAGGAATTTTTTTACCAGCTATTTTGTACATGTAAGTTTTTTTAGTAGTTTAATTCTAGAAAACACATTTTAAATAGGATGGAATCCCACCATGCCCTTTGTTTTCTCTTTTTTAATTGTATTAAAGGGGGTTGTTTCAATTCAGGGATTGGATAGCTATGTTAAAGATCTTGCAACAACAAGTCATTTTGCAATATGTGTCTATTAACAGTGTCCTACCTATTCCTGTTTCTGACAGCACCATCACCCTTGAGCCACTCTTGACAATTGTGAAGAACAAACGTCTGTTAGAAACAATAAGGTATGGATGGTGGATCAGCTTACCCGCCAGGTAAATGTAGTTCCTTTTAAAGCTGGATAGATGCACGGTCCGCCGGGAGCCTTCACCGGTGCTAGTAATAAGAGAAAAACTGAAGGAGACCAGCATCAATGGATATACCAGCACCAAGGAGTGTAGATTGGAGACGATCCGTGCAGCAGTAGTTTAAAACTTGATATCTTTATTCGGTTTCCATAAAAGTACAACAGAGTACAGATGAGGGCAACAACCGCTACATAGGGAAACGCACAGAAAGAGCGCTAGGTCAACACCAGACCGACGCGTTTCGGTATTGCTACCTTACTCATGGTCTGGCATAAAATGATGCCGCTGTAAGTTAAATAGTATACCAGAACCTACATAGATAATTGGTAAATGGTCCTTAACTCCTAAGTTGCCAGAACAAATCTAGATCTATTTAAAAATATCTACTACGTTGTGATAATGATAAAAACGTATGTAGACCTAGTTATAATAAAGACCAACGCTCAAATAAACATATATTAAAAAGATATGACCTGTGTATAAGTAGTATACCCAAACAAACCCATATATTATGTTATATTCTGTAGTTATAAGGAGGCAAATAGTAGCAGAACACAAAAAAAAAAAAAATTTTTAGTAATGACATAATATATCATATCTAATATTGAGACCATTTGGTTGTCGTGTTCCTAGCAGGAAAATCCATCTAGCCTCCATATTAAGGGTTTTTCTCTCTCAAATTACCTCCCCTCTCCGATGGGAAAACCCTCTCAATACCTTTAAAACTAAGATGTGTGGTATTACCAGCATGCTTTTCTATAACGTGTTTGGAGACAGCAGCATATTGTGTCTCCATTTTTATTTTTTCGTGGTCAGAAATATGTTGTCTGATTCGAGTTTTTAATGTTTCTAAATGGTACATCCAACGTACTGTAGGTGACAAATGTTGCATGAAATTAAGTACACCACATGTTTACTATTACAGTTGATATACTGTTGAACTTTGTATTCTCTATTTGTAACAAAGGACCTGAATTTATCCCCAGTCTCCATAAAGCGCAAATTAAACAGGTGGTGTGTCCACACTTGTAGGAGCCTTTGTGGTGTAACCAAATCTTTCTTTTTTTATCAACATTACTATAAAGGCTAGGGGATATATTCGATCCTATATTGGGGGCTTTTCTAGGTACAAATCTAATACCCTTTTGTATTATTTCTCGTAAATGATGATCGGCATAAAGCATCGGTAAGTACTTTTAATAATTTCTATAATCTGATTGTACTGTGGGGAGTATGTGATACTAAATGTGATCCCATCAAAGGATTGATTTCGTCGATTAGTGTTTTGTTTTTCTTTTAATAAATCTGTTCTTGTAATTTTTTCCACCTTACTTTTACTGTCATTAAAGGGGTTGTCTCGCTACAATGATTGGGTTTTAATTAAAAGATCTTTAAAAAACAAGCAGCTTTGCAATATATGTTCATTACAAATGTCCTACTGATTTTGAGCTAGCCCTGTTAGTATACTACATCAGTTTTCTCAAGTTTCTATAGCAGGCGACCCTGTTGACCCTTATCTTACTGGCTGTCAGGCCCTGAATGACTCATCACTTTGAAGACAGGTGGGAGCAGAGAGCCCCTCCTGCACAGAATGCTTCTGTAGTGGAGGGAGGAGGACTCGGCGTCTGGGGTCCGTGCTGCCTGGATTAACCCTGTGTGTCCCTGCTTCCCCTGCTCTCTACACAGAAAAGATGTGACAGCAGTGACCCTGTGTGTTACTATAATCATGATGTGTCTTTGGAACTGTGACTATACTAATTACTAACAGATCAGGCATGTGAATACTTTATGCTCTCCTGTATTAGTGAGACATCCTGAGTATAGTAACACTTCCTTGTTGTTGCTGGAGATGTGGAGACTTGTAAGCTAAGCAGGGGATATAGAAACACATGCATCCTCTCTGCTCTGTTATTAGCACACCACTTCACTTCCTCTACACTCATAGATACCCTCTCCCAACAGACATAGCAGGCACACACAGGGTGAACTTGGCAGAAACCCCCCCCCCTCTGTAAGAAGTTCCATATCCCGGGGCTGATGGGAGGGGGAAAAGGGAGGAAGAACAGACCAGAAGCACGCCCCTCAGTTCAACTTACCAGGCTCACTGACAGGCTGAAAGCTCGTAATGAGACAACTCCTTTAAGCATTTTTTCAGAGTATCCTCGTGATCGTAGTCTATCTAATACTATCTCTTGTTGTGTTTTAAATTCCTGTTGTCTACTACAGTTACGTTTTATGCGTATCAATTCCCCCGTAGGGATGTTCCTGACAACATGGAGGGGGTGACATGACGATGCACTCAATATAGAGTTCTGTGAGGAGGGGTTACTATAAGGTTTAACATAAATTGTTTGATGAGTGTAAGAGCCCTCTAACGTAACATCCAAAAAATCTATTGTTCTTATCCCTATTTGGTGCGTGAACTTAAGGTTCATATGATTTTTATTGTTGTAACTAATAAAGCCAGGAACATCCTCAGGTGATCCCTCCCATATCAGGAGGAGATCGTCTAAATAGCGACCATACCACCTGATATGGGAGGAAAAAACATTAGTATCCGACAACAGAAACAACTCTTCCCACATACCCATTTATACATTGGCTAGGGAGGGGGAGAATTTAGCTCCCATAGAAGCTCCCCTAAGTTGCAGGAAAAATTGGTTGGTGAAAGAAAAAAAATTGTGTTTCAAAAGAAAATCAACTACCATGACAATAAACTCTTTTAGACTGCTATCATAGCAACTAAATTTATCCAGGAATTTTTGTAATGCAGTTAAGGCAAGGTCATATAACATGGAGGGATAGAGGGCCGTGACGTCACATGACAACCAAATATAATTTTCATGCCAATCCATCCTTTCCATGTTAATGATGACCTGCTTGGTATCACGTAAAAAAACAGGTAGTTTTGGAGTGTGAGGTTGCAATAGTCCATCCACCCATGCTCCAAGTCTTTCACTAAAGGAGCCAATCCCAGAAACAATGGGTCTGAGTGGTGGTGGAAACAATCCCTTATGAACTTTGGGAAGTGAGTATATAATTGGAGTTTTAGGGTAATCCACATAAAGTTTTTTTTGCCAAATCATTAGTAATAGCACCCATTGCAACTCCCTCCTCCAAAAGTTTACTAGGGGCGATTTGGAATGGAGCGGTGGGGTCATGAGCAAGACATCTATAGGTATGTACATCATCCAGCATATCAAGATTTAGCTTCTCATACAAGCCGGAGTCAAGAACCACCATCGCTCCACCCTTATCCGCCATTTTAACAACAATAGATTTATCCTGCTGTAGTCGTTTCATTGCCTTTCTTTCCTGGATACTTAAGTTATTATTGGCATACGTTGGAGTTTTAGCCAATGTAATCAATTCCTGCTCAATAAGTTCCTGGAAAGTGTCCAAAATTTTGGGTCAGGACTGTATAGGGTAGACATGTTGTCAGGAATATCCCTACTGGGGAATTGATACGCATAAAACGTAACTGTAGTAGACAACAGGAATTTAAAACACAACAAGAGATAGTATTAGATAGACTACGATCACGAGGATACTCTGAAAAAATGCTAAATGACAGTAAAAGTAAGGTGGAAAAAATTACAAGAACAGATTTATTAAAAGAAAAACAAAACACTAATCGACGAAATCAATCCTTTAATGGGATCACATTTAGTACCACATACTCCCCACAGCACAATCAGATTATAGAAATTATTAAAAAGTACTTACCGATGCTTTATGCCGATCATAATTTACGAGAAATAATACAAAAGGGTATTAGATTTGCCCCCAATATAGGATCGAATATATCCCCTAGCCTTTATAGTAATTTTTGATAAAAAAAAGAAAGATTTGGTTACACCACAAAGGGCCCTACAAGTGTGGACACACCA
>JAODAL010025323.1:0-58844 GCA_025379985.1 Phyllomedusa bahiana
GCACGCATCTGCGTCTCAACACCGATGTTTTTGTTTGTGTTCCGGACCCAATAAACTTCTGGTATCCAAAATGGACGAATGGCCCGAGCTCGCTCGCCACGCCATAGAGGTGTTGTCCTGCCCAGCAGCCAGCGTCGTACCTGAGCGGACCTTCAGCACAGCTGGAGGAGTCATTACAGACAAACGCATCCGACTTTCCACAGATAATGTGGATCGTTTGACTTTCATCAAGATGAATCAGGCATGGATTCTCTGATGATGTTGTGGCCCCAATTGCCGAGGTCACCGATTAGTTGCCAGTCTAATTCACATTCCTCTTCAAACACAAATGGTCCTCTTGAAAACTTTTTTTTAAAGGATAATTTCTTACTGCAATTTTTATTCTCTTTTCCCAACAGTTCAATTTTGCTGGTTTTGCTGTGAGGAGACTGTAAAAGACAGCAAGGTTTCATGACAACACCGTATTCCATTTACTCACTTTTTATCTTTAAGAAGTGTTTCGCTATTGTCAAACTGGTTTTGGATGGGGTCATTTTGTCTGTGAGATACAGCTATAATTATGGTCCTTTGGAACAGAAATGTGGCTTCTAAAGTGGGCATTTTCCCTCACACAATTTTTAACAGTGGCTGAGAAGTCATTTTTATTATTTTTTGGGTCATGCTGCTTTGAAATGCAGCTATACTACAGGTCCTATTATAAAAAAATGTTGTTTCTAACAGACATTTGTTCTTCCACAAATTGTCAAGAGTGGCTCGAAGGGTGATGGTTTTTGCTGTCAGAAACAGGAATAGGTAGGACACTGTTAATGGACACATATTGCAAAATGACTTGTTTTTGCAAGATCTTTAACATAGCTATCAATCCCTGTATTGAGACAACCCATTTAATACAATTAAAAAGAGAAACAAAGACATGGTGGGATTCCATCCTATTTTAAAAATGTGTTTTCTAGAATTAAACTACTAAAAAACTTGCATGTACAAAATAGCTGGTAAAAAAATTCCTCTGAATTGTACAAGGGAGGTACAGGAAAACTTGACCAGATGTAGGTTATTCAGAGGACATGGAGTATGAAGCACGGACAGAGAACAAAGTACAGAGACAATTTCCTCCAGCACGTTGAGTAAAATGAGAAAAAGAATGCCAAGAAAAAGGGCACCTGGGTGGAACAGGAGCGTTAACCACCAGTATTTCCAAGTGAAGCTCAATTGGTCCGCACTCATACGGAGGGGCAAGCGCTACCCAGGACAGGGACAGTATATGTCCAGTGAAACTAAAATGGTGGTTGAAAGACTCCTTTTTCCGGCACTTTTTAATCTGGGGTCATGCAGGTTTGGGGCTCATGCTGTGGCCCAGGACAGGTATAGTCAATGTCCAGTGAAACTAAAATGGTGGTTGAAAGACTCCTTTTTCCAGCACTTTTTAATCTGGGGTCATGTAGGTTTGGGGCTCATGCTGTGGCCCAGGACAGGTATAGTCAATGTCCAGTAAACGAAAATTGGTGGTTGAAAGACTCCTTTTCCGGCACTTTTTAATCTGGGTCATGTAGGTTTGGGGCTCATGCTGTGGCCCAGGACAGGTATAGTCAATGTCCAGTGAAACTAAATGGTGGTTGACACGACTCCTTTTTCGGCACTTTTTAATCTGGGGATCATGCAGGTTTTGGGGCTCATGCTGTGGCCAGGACAGGGATATTCAATGTCCAGTTCAAGTAAAATGATGGTTCAAATTTTAAACTCCCTTCTGGTTTTTTTTAATTTGTGGGTCATGCAGTTTAAGGTCATGCTGTGGTGAAAAACAGGGATTGAATGTCGTGATTTTTTTTCTGGGGCTTTTAAAACCAAAAATGTTTTTGCCTAAGATGTAGCACGTATCCATTTGACGTTGTGGATGTTAATTCCGCTTCTCCAGCCCTGTTTGGGTGTAAGAATGAAGGTGTTGTTGCTCTCCCATAGACTTTAATGGTCATCGATCATAATCTACCATCGACCATCGAATATCTTGTCGATGATGGTTGGCTATCGACCATCGACTGATGTCGATGGCCAACGTAATCGCTCAACACTACTGGGTAGTAGATATAGGGCGAGATGTCCTAAAGTCGGTGGTGCTACGTCAGTTTTTAGGCGCATTAAATAAGTGTAAAGTGCGCCAGAAAGTCTGACCCCATCAAACATCTGGCGTCAGGTAATACCTTGCATAGTAAACATAATGCGCCTAAAAATGATGCGCTGTGCGCCTCCGTAACGAAATGCACCTATCGAGGTGCATAGCACATCATTACATAGTACACAGTAGTTGTGTCAGGCGCATTTCACATTTTACACGTATGTGTTAGACACATTTTATATACTTGTAATGATAAGCTATGCGCCTCCGTGCTTGATGTGCCTCGATAGGGATAATACATACTCTACCAATGAAATGTTAGGTGCCGCGATTAGCGCAAATCGCAGGACATAGCATATCATTAGAAGTGTATGTAATGCCCCTATCGAGGTACATCGCGCACGGAGGTGCATAACTTATCATTACAAGTATATGAAATGCACCTAACATATACTTGTAATGCGCCTAACACGCATACACTTGTAATGATGTGCTATGTGCCTCAATAGGCGCATTTCATTATGGAGGCGCACAGCGCATCATTTTTAGGCGCATTACAATCTGTCGTACCCAGCGCCTAGTTTTGGTGTACGTCAGTTCATTTACATCCAAAATATGGCATCAAAAGCGGTTTTAGTGCAATATAGACCAAAAAACTGCCATTGGCGTGTTGGGAAATGTCGCCCATAGTGTTTTTAGACACTGTCCCTCATAAGCGTTTATTGGGTAAATTAGAATCCATTGGGCTAGAAGTAACAGTGTGTAATTTGATTAAAAACTGTCTATCAGATCGTACTCAGAGACTGGTGGTAAATGACTCCTACTCTGAGTGGTCCCTGGTTATGAGTGGTGGCCCCAGGGCGCAGTATTGGGTCCTCTCTTATGTAATGGAGTTATTAACGATATAGTGGAAAGGATCAATAGCACGGTTTCTATTTCTGCAGATGACACCAAGCTATGTAGTATAGTTCAGTCTATGGAAGATGTTCATAAAGTGAAAGCAGACCTGGACACACTGAGTGCTTGGGCATCCACTTGGCAAATGAGGTTCAATGTGGATAAATGTAAGATTCTGCCTCTTGATACTAATAATCTTCAGGCATCATATTTCCTAGGTGGAGAAAAACTAGGAGACTCACTTGTTGAGAAAGATCTGGGTGTTCTTGTAGATCATAGACTACAGAACAGCATGCAATGTCAATCAGCTGCCTCTAAGGCAAGTAGGATATTGGCATGTATTAAAAAAGGCATGCACTCGCGGGATAGGGATGTAATTATCCCGCTTTACAAAGCTTTGGTGCTACCTCTATTAAATATTCTGTTCAGTTCTGGGCTCCAGTTTATAGAAAAGATGTAATGGAGCTAGAGAGAGTGCAAAGACGAGCAACCAAACTTAAGGGTAATGGAGCATCTTAGTTATGAGGAGAGGTTTGTAGAATTGAACTTATGTAGTCTTGTGAAAAGACGGCTCTGGGGGGATATGATTAATTTATACAAATATATAAATGGTCCCTATAAAAAGTATGGGGAAAAATTATTTCAAATAAAGCCTCCTCAAAAGACAAGGGGACATTCCCTTCGGCTGGAGCAAAAGGGATTCAATCTACAGAGGAGAAAAGTGTTCTTCACGTGAGAACTGTGAATCTGTCTGAGGATTCACAAGCTGATTTTTTTGGTCTAATTTGGTCCAGCGTTCCTGCCAGAACTTTAGGGCCACACCTTCTATCCAGAACTACACTCAGAGAATTTTGAAAAATTCTGGTTTCTGAAGATCATAGCCTCTGACTTTTTGCAGTTGACTTTATGTACTGAAGCTTTGGCTGAACTCCTCACAAGTCTGGATGAGTGTCATCACCGAATGCTGGTCAGTTCAGGAGAGGTAAAAGAGGGCAGCCTTGTCTGATGCCAGACATGATAGGGAAGGGGCCAATGTTCCAGCCATTCACTAACACTGTGCTTAAAATATCAAGGTACATAAGGTTAACATATAACAGAAAATTTCGCCAAAATCAAGCTTATGCAAGGCCTTACCCAGGAACTCATGAGACACCCGGTCAAAGGCTTTTTCCTGATCCAGACTGATCAGGGTCACATGTCTGTGACATTCTTGGATGTGATAGACCGTGTCCCTCACAAGAGCGGATGTGGATGCCACTGGTTTAGTCCAGATGGATGACTTGTCCAATGAACCTGTTGGCAAGAACCTTAGTAAGAATTTTATACGCTAATCCAAAACAGGATATCCAGATGCTTACTCACTACGAGGCTTGCACCGCAACAGATTCCACGCTCCGGTATGGGTAATAGCACAGCTTTATTGTAGACAAATTTAAAATAACAGCAACGCACAAATGATTGTCACAGCATACTATCCTGCAGCTGACTGACGCGTTTAGAGCTTTACGCTCTTGTTCACAGTAAGTATTTCCATGTTTGGCTGCTCAATTTAAAACAAACCTAAAACCAATGAAATGCAGTTTTTCCATCACATGATTTTCCAACATATGCCATTTAAAGGGGAACACACAATCAATGATAATGTTTGTTGATTTTAATAAATGTACAGCAAATCTGTCCTATAGTTTAGACCTTGTGGTATATTGTACCTAGCCTGAGTATCCAAAAGACTTCTCTTTGTCTCAATTTTTATCCCAATCTCCACCTCTTTCTGGGCATGTGACCTGTTCTATGGCATAATATCTTAGGCTAGTTATATTGCCTTGATGACATTCTAGGAAATGTCTGGCAGCTCCTGACATAGATCCCTGTTTTTTTCTTTATGCTTGTTATGTGTTTCATTATGCGGGTCTTTACTTTACGTATGGTGCTGCCGACGTATTTCTTTTGGCATGTTATGCACTCGATAACGTATACAACATGATGGGTGTTGCAATTCATGAACTGTTTTATCTCGAATTGCTCCAACATCTTAGCATCTTATCATCTTTAAATGTATTCGTTTTGATGCTCAGGTTGCAGACATTGCATCTATTACCACCACACATGAAAAAGCCTTTTTTGGGCTAGGCATGTTCTTCCCTGTATAGCTCCTGTTTTACCGCGGGGACGGCTGTGTTCGGATCAGAGGAAAACACAGCGAGGACTCATGAGCATAAGCATGGACTAGCCCAGCAAAGTAGGTGAGCATATTTTCATATATGTAAGAATTTTATAATCAACATTCAAGAGAGTCAAAGGGCGCCAGTTCTTCAAGCTTCTCTCCCCCTTGCACTTATACAAAATAGTAATCATGCCATCTATCAACTATGGAGGTATTCTGTCCTCAACAACCATCTCCTGATTGATCTCCAGCAACTCAAGACAGATCAGGTCACCCAGAGCTACATAGAGCTTGGCTTGGAGACTGTCGCTGATCAGAGACCATCCAGGTCTAAATAATTTAGGGGTAGAGTTTAGCTTTTCCTCCGTCATGGGGGAATCCATAACTGGAGCACCTTTAGAATCAAGAGTGTTAGTGATCCGTGGATTTTGGGATCTAGAGGCTCCTGTCGAAGTCTGTAGGGACTCTATCTCCCCTTCCTTTCCCAACTTAATGTTTCCGTTCTTGTCACACAGCTCATCCAGGGGTGTGTGGCTTGCATGGAGTGTCCTGAAAAAGAGTAATATTTCTCACCCTTCTGCAGGTGCTCCACCTTGGAGTGAATGAGGATTTGCTTGGACTCTTCCTCAAAGTACCTTTTCAGACTTCTCTTGGCCTCATCCAGCAATGGTTAATTTTATTAACCTTAATAAAGCATTGGAGCCTTACACTCCAGAGTCTTTGTCTTTTTTGAGGTGTTCTTATGGAGCTTGTCCTACCATGTGTGGTTTTGGTTTTGTAGGTGTTTGTTTGACTTTATGGGGCTACTTAATTATTATAAATTTTAGTTTTTTTTTTTCTGCAAGAGTTATATACAGGACACAGTTCAGGTAATATCCAGATGAAAAAGACGATTATCATGTGATCCAAAAATATAAATAACATAATCCAATGGTCCGGTAGGTCCAGAGGGCAAGTAGGTAAAGTATATATAAAGTATGTTCTAAATTATTTTAGGGCACGATCACTTAGTACATAATGTAATTATGTATACGTATATATATATATATATATATTATATATATATATTGTAGGAAGGCACAAGGTGCCGTTATTGACGGACGTTATGTGTCACCGATCTGCTTAAGATCGGTGAAATAAAGCCCATTTGTTTTGGTGTCAGCGGCAGCAGGCCACTGACACAGGTTTTGTATATGTAGTATGGCAATAATGCCGTGATCCGGGTCGGGCTTTATTGGAGCAGTCTGTAGAGTTGGGTGGGACGGGCTGCTCCCACATCCAGTCCTGGGCTTACCAGCCCTATATAAGGCCAGCAGGCTCAGGTGAGAGGGGGTGTGGTTCCTTACCTTGGTCAAACTGCTCAGAGGAGCGAATGTTTGCAGGAGAGCCAGAGCTGGGCCTTGCACTCCATAGAGGGAACGACTGAAACCTGCATGCGGTTGCCTTGCCCAGAGATTCAGAGTACGGTACTGTGCTGATACCAGTGACTGTGTTTTCAGATGTCTTTTGTTTGGCTGAAGCAAGCCTGCCGTTTATTTTCATGTTTTGTGGAGTGCTACAATAAACTTTGCCGTGTTTCACACTAAAGGACTGCTTCCCTTTGGGCTAATCCCTACAATTGGTGTCTCGGATGCGGGCAACATCCTGGAGTAAGAGACTGCATGTCCTGGGTTAAGGCGGCTGCTACTCTTAAAAGCCAGACAGGAGTAATGGAGGAGCTGCTGAAGCACCTGGTGCAGGTGAGCGCCCAACAGCAACAAGCCCATGCTGAGTCCGTGCGGTCACAGCAAGAAATGAACCAGCTCCTGATCAGACAGATGTCCATAATGGAGCAGGCAATCCGGGGGAAGGAGACCCCCAGCTACACCCCGTCAGGAGGACGGACAGCAGTCGCGGAAAAGGGTACGAGACGCCCTTCAGAAGATGACCCCAGAAGACGACGTGGAAGCCTTCCTTACCGTCTTTGAGCGGGTTGCCGAACGGGAGAGACTACCAGCCCCGCAGTGGGCAGAGGTCCTGGCCCCCTTTCTCACCGGCGAGCCTCAAAAGGCTTATTATGACTTGTCTCTGCAGGATGCCAGGGAATACCCTAAGCTGAGATCAGAGATCCTGGCACGCCTGGGCGTGACGGTCACCGTCCGGGCTCAGAGGGTGCACCAGTGGGGATACAGGAGGGACCGGCCCCCAAGGTCCCAGATGTTTGATCTCCTGCACCTCATCCAGAAATGGCTGCAGCCAGAGGTCTGTTCCCCAGCCCAGATGGTGGAAAGGGTCATGATGGACCGGTTTGTGCACGCTCTCCCCAAGCCAGTGCAGTGCTGGGTCGCGCAGGGAAATCCCCAGACGGCGGATGACTTGGTAGCCTTGGTGGAAAGGTATCAGGCCGTGGAGCGCTCCATGGTCGATCCAGGACCCTTTGCCCCTCCATACTGGCGTATGCAGAGTGACTCTGACGGCCCAAGAAGGGGACCCAAACCCCCTAGAGAAGCCCGGTCCAAGGCCAAAGGCCTGCCAGAGCCAACATCCAGACCCTCTGTCAGGGACATCATCTGCTGGAAGTGCCACGCTGCCGGGCACATGGCGGCCCAATGCCCACTTGGCTCGGAACCCATGGACTGTTCCATAGGGCGGCGTACGTCATTGTTTGCGCAACCGGCCTGCACAGCAGTGATGGACACGGAGAAGGGACTTCCACTCTGTCCAATAAGGGTGAATGGCACCCCTATCAGGGGACTCCTGGACTCGGGGAGTTTGGTCACTCTCCTAACGGCCCGTATTCCCCATGTGTTGATCCCAGGGAAAACTTTGGGAGTCACGTGCATACATGGGGATACCAAAGTGTACCCAGTGGCACGAGTCACGTTAAAATCTGATGGGGGTACAGTGTCCCACCAAGTAGGCATCGTGAAGGGGTTACTGCACGAGGCGATAATTGGCCGGGACTGCCCTCTCTTTTGGTTACTATGGGAAAATACAGTACAGCAGAAATTCCCCGAGAGCACGGACAGCCCTGAGAGCCCTGTCCAGGAGGTGGTTCCTGAATTCCCGTTCTCTGTCATGGTAGGAGATGATGAGAACGAGTCACCCCTTGACGAGACAGTCCCCGACTTAGGGGTATCTCGGGGAAATTTTGGGACGGCCCAGCTGCAGGATAAAACCCTGAAAGGGGCTTTCAATAACGTGGTGGTCCTGGATGGGGTACCCCAAGAGTCAGGGGCCCGAGGAAAGATTTCCCCATTTTGCCATGAAGGGGAACCTGTTGTACCGGGTGACCAAAATCCATGAAGAAGTGGTGGAACAACTGCTAGTTCCCAAACCCCATAGGCGGTTGGTCATGGACCTGGCTCACAGTCATGTCTTGGGGGGACACCTGGGGCCAGATAAGACCGTAGAGAGGATTCTACCCAGATTCTACTGGCCAGGGTGCTACCGGGAAATCCGGAACTACTGCCAGTCATGTCCCCAGTGCCAGGTAACCTCCCCAGTCGCCAATTTCCGCAGCCCGCTTATCCCATTGCCTATTATTGAGATACCCTTTGAGAGAGTAGCGATGGATTTAGTGGGGCCCCTGGTAAAGTCGGCTAGAGGACACCAGTACATTCTGGTCATCATGGACTACGCTACCAGGTACCCAGAGGCTGTGCCCCTGAGAAATGCTTCCTCAAAAGTCATTGCTAGGGAGCTTTGGCACATATTTTCCCGAACAGGGTTGCCGAAAGAGATCCTGACGGATCAAGGGACCCCGTTTATGTCAAGAGTAATGAAGGATCTTTGTAAGGTTCTGAGGGTGACCCAGCTACGCACCTCGGTGTATCACTCCCAGACATATGGCTTGGTAGAGCGCTTCAACAAGACCTTGAAGGCCATGTTGATGAAAGTAGTCGAGAAAGATGGCCGAGATTGGGACTACCTTTTGCCGTATCTCCTATTTTCTATTAGAGAGGTTCCACAAGCCTCCACAGGGTTCTCCCCCTTTGAATTGCTTTATGGCAGGCATCCCAGGGGTCTATTAGATATCGCCAAGGAGACCTGGGAAAGCGAAGTCACACCCCATAAAAGCGTTATTGAGCATGTGGCCCAGTTGCAGGAACGGATCGCTCAGGTACTCCCTATTGTTAAAAAGCATCTCTTACAGGCCCAAGAGGCGCAAGCGAGAGTCTACAACAGGTCGGCCCGAGTGAGACAGTTTGGTCCAGGGGACCGGGTCCTGGTCTTAGTACCAACAGTGGAGAGCAAGTTCCTGCCGAAATGGCAAGGTCCATATGAGGTAGTTGAGAAGGTGGGAAAGGTCAACTATCGGGTCCATCAGCCGGGTAGAAGGAAGCCCTATCAAATCTACCACGTTAACTTGCTCAAGCCATGGAAGGAATGGGACCCCCCGGAGGCATCTTGTTTGTGGTCCCAACCAGAGACCAGTGTAGAGGCAGTAAAGATTGCAGAGACCCTGTCTCCTTCTCAGACCCAACAGTGCAGACAACTGCTGCAACAAAATAGGGACTTGTTCACAGAGGCACCTGGGCTAACACATGTTGTGGAACATGAGATTGTGACCGAGCCTCATGTCAGAGTGAGTTTAAAACCTTATAGGATTCCCGAGGCCCGTAGGGAAATTGTGGCAAAAGAGGTACAGAGAATGTTAAAATTAGGGGTGATAGAGGAGTCTAAGAGCGGATGGTCCAGCCCCATCGTGTTAGTGCCAAAACCCAACGGTGAGTGGCGCTTCTGCAACGACTACCGTAAACTAAATGAGGTATCCAAGGTCGATGCATACCCCATGCCCCGGGTGGATGAGCTTATTGAGAGGTTAGGGCCAGCCCGGTATATCACCACCCTAGACCTGTCTAAGGGGTATTGGCAGATCCCCCTTAGCCAAGGAGGCCCGAGAGAAGACTGCATTTTCAGCACCAGACGGGTCCTTCCAATATGTAAGAATGCCATTTGGGTTGCAGGGGGCCCCCGCCACCTTCCAGAGGGCGATGGATAGGATCTTGGGTCCCCACAGGGCATATGCGTCAGCCTACCTTGATGACATAGTGATCTTCAGCCGAGATTGGGAGAGTCACCTTAAGAAGATCCAAGCTGTCCTAGATGCGCTAAGGAAAGGTGGGTTCACCATAAACCCCAGTAAGTGCGCCGTAGGGATGGAGGAGGCCCGTTACTGGGGGTATGTTGTGGGAAGAGGGGAAATAAAGCCTCAAGTGAACAAAATAGAATCCATCCAAACCTGGCCCCGCCCCCTCAATAAGAAACAAGCGAGAGCGTTTCTAGGGATTGTGGGATATTACCGGCAGTTTATCCCTAAGTTCGCCGAGATGGCAGTGCCCCTAACTGACCTAACGAAGGGTGTCAAATCCGCCATGATCAAATGGTCCCCAGAGGCTGAGGAGGCCTTCCAAAACTTGAAGTCAGCCCTATGTCGACAGCCAGTATTGGTGGCCCCAGATTTCTCGCGAGAATTTGTGGTACAAACAGATGCCTCAGAGATCGGCCTAGGAGCAGTAATGTCCCAGGTTATCAATGGGGAGGAACATCCCGTGAGTTTCCTCAGCAGGAAGCTGTCCCCCGCCAAGCGTAATTACTCCATTATTGAGAAGGAATGCTTGGCCATTAAATGGGCGCTCAATTCTCTCCGGTACTACCTCCTGGGTCGGAAATTTAGATTGGTGACGGATCATGCCCCTTTAAAAGGTTTAAGGGAGAAAAAGGGCAACAATGCCAGGGTCACCCGTTGGTTGCTGGCTCTGCAGGATTTAAATTTCTCGGTGGAGCACAGGCCGGGCAAGCTGCAGGGGAATGCAGATGCCCTGTCGAGGGGCGATAGTTTGATGGCTGAAGGTGCCCAGTCCCCCGGCAGTGGGCAGAGGGGGGGGGGGGAGGTCGGAAGGCACAAGGTGCGGTAGTGGACGGACGTTATGTGTCACCGATCTGCCTAAGATCGGTAAAATAAAGCCCTGTGATTCTGGTGTCAGCGGCAATAGGCCACTGACACGTTTTGTATATGTAGTATGGCAATAATGCTGTGATCCGGGTCGGGCTTTATTGGAGCAGTCTGTAGAGTTGGGTGGGACGGGCTGCTCCCACATCCAGTCCTGGGCTTACCAGCCATATATAAGGCCAGCAGGCTCAGGTGAGAGGGGGTGTGGTTCCTTACCTTGGTCAAACTGCTCAGAGGAGCGAATGTTTGCAGGAGAGCCAGAGCTGGGCCTTGCACTCCATAGAGGGAACGACTGAAACCTGCATGCGGTTGCCTTGCCCAGAGATTCAGAGTACGGACCTGTGCTGATACCAGTGACTGTGTTTTCAGATGTCTTTTGTTTGGCTGAAGCAAGCCTGCCGTTTATTTTCATGTTTTGTGGAGTGCTACAATAAACTTTGCCGTGTTTCACACTAAAGGACTGCTTCCCTTTGGGCTAATCCCTAATAAAATATATATATATATATATGTGTAGGTAAAGTCTGTGTATATATAATATATATATATATATATATATATATATATATATATATATATATATATATATATATATATATATATATATATATATACACTTTACCTACCCAGCCATTAGAATGAGTCATATTACCTGATTTATGTCCTGTATATGTAAATTGCTTTTTAAAAATTGTTATTTCAAAATTCTTTATGCTATGACACTGTCCCATTAACTATACTTTTTAAAAATATATTAATAAAAGTTACAGGAATTTTCTCACTACAGTCATTACCTTTTAACATGTAGGAACAGCTAAATTAAGATTTTTACCAAATACATTGCTCTTTGGATATTGTCCTGATCAGGAGATAAGAGAGACTCTATCTGCTCTGATTGTTTACAAGTGTCTTTAGGTTACCGTCCATATCTCCCTTACTGATAAGACAAAGAGCAGGGAATGATGTCAGGAGCAGAGTTTTTATCTGTAATGTGATTAGATTGGTTACTTTTGATAAGCACTTATTTTCTCTCCTTGGCTCTTTATCTTTGTTTACTACAAATTAAATCTCCTGCACTTATGTCACTGTAACGCTCAGCTAGTTATAGAGGAGCTAAATATGCTAATCACTGCTAAAGAACCACCCACAACCTGACCAATCAGTGCAAGGCTAAAGCTGCCTGTGACTCTGTGAAACAGTATGGTGAGAAAACACCTTTATTATTATTTAATTTATTATAATTTTTATTATAATTTTTATTATACACTATTATATTCATATACTTTGTATCTTTAGTTGGATCTATGTTTACATGATATTTGATTGTAAGAATCCAGTATATCAAATAGAGACATGAAGTGTTTATTTGTGAGTGGGTAATACTGGTGAGTTCAGGGGGCACAGTAACCCAGTATATATAGTATATTTGGGCTAAAATGTATTTGTTTTGCTGCACATTACAGAATATAATAGGTCTGTATTAGACACTCTCCATAGTGTCTTGAAATTAGGCAGTTCAGATATCAGACCATGCTAGGATAATTACGTATCACAAAATTTTATTATAAATCTTCTTCAAGTTAAAAAGCGAAAAGACATACTTGTATCAGCGACATACATCTGTGGCAGCAAAGTCCACGTGTAATGGTTCTTTAGAAGAATTCTGTCATGCATAAGCGTGTAGTGAGGCGAAGGCAGTCAGACAAGCGAGGCGTCACCCTCCAGGCGGAAGCGACGTTTCGGAGGATAACTCCTCCTTTTTCAAGCATAGACAGGTGAATAGAGACCTTGTTTATATACACAAACATAAAGCCAATCAAATAATAGCATGACAGGTATGACTATTTCAGTTAAAAACAGTTAAAACCAATGGATTTATAGAAACACGTTTAGATTATGGCTCTCATTCAGGCCCTTTGGATTAAGTGTATCCAATTTGAAAATCCAAAGGGCTTCCCTTTGTAACAAACTTTTTTCAATAGTGGTGCCTTCTGACATCTGCACCTGTTCCAAGACGCACCAACGGAGTTCAGCTACTCCGTGACGTTTTTCATGAAAGTGCCTTGCTGCAGTGCTTTCTTCGTATTTTCTTTCATTAACATTTTTTCTTTTATATTTTGGAAGGTGCGGATGGCAGAACGATGTTCATTTATTCTTACTTGAACTGCTCGTGACGTCTGTCCCACTTATCCCATACCGCATGGGCATTTTAAAAAATAAATGAAATTTTTGCTATTACATGTAAAAAAGCTCTTAATAGCAATTTGATAACCCTTGGTAGTGTGTGCGATAGATGGACCTCGTATAATCGCATGACAGTTCAGGCAATTCATACATGGAAATGTTCCGTTTTTTTGGGTGTCAAATATACTTTGTTTTTCTTTTTTGTTCTCTATATCTGATTTCACTATCATGTTGCCTAAGGTTTTCCCTTTTCGATATATGAATCTTGGATTTTCTTTAAACAAATGCCCATACCTTTCATCAGTACTTAACAGTGGCCAATGTTTTTTTTTATGATATTCTCAATATATTTACTTTTGAATCCATATTTACTAATGAAAGAAAATCTTTCAGACTGATTTTTATTATTGGAAACTAGAAACTCTTCTCTATCTCTTTCTAAAATTTCTAAACCCATCTTTTCCAAACTTTTTTTGTCATATTCTCTTTGTGTGAATCTTTCAATGATAATATTCATTTGTCTTACATATGTTTCTGTGTCAGAACAAATACGTCTGGCCCGAATGAACTGGCTTTTTGGAATTCCTCTAAAAACATTGGGTGCATGTTGGCTTGTTTTGTGTAGAATATTATATAGTTCCATAGGTTTTTTGTACAAGGAAGTTTTTAATCTTTTACATTTCTGTATTTCAACGTCTAAATAATGTATAGTATTTTCATGTATGGTGGCTGTAAATTGTATTAATTGATTACATGAGTTTAACATCTGAACAAAATCTTGTAACTGATCATAAGATCCTTCACACAACAATAGAACGTCATCCACATAGCGCAACCAAAGTTTCACCTGTGGATGTGTTCCAGTGTGAAAAATGTGGGTTTTCTCAAAGTATGACATATAAAGATTTGCATACCCCGGAGCTTAAAGAAAATCCAAGATTCATATATCGAAAAGGGAAAACCTTAGGCAACATGATAGTGAAATCAGATATAGAGAACAAAAAAGAAAAACAAAGTATATTTGACACTCAAAAAAATGGAACATTTCCATGTATGAATTGCCAGAACTGTCATGCGATTATACGAGGTCCATCTATTGCACACACTACCAAGGGTTATCAAATTGCTATTATTTCACATGTAATAGCAAAAATGTCATTTATTTTTTAAAATGCCCATGTGGTATGGGGTATGTGGGACAGACGTCACGAGCGGTCAACGTAAGAATAAATGAACATCGTTCTGCCATCCGCACCTTCCAAAATATAAAAGAGAAAAATGTTAATGAAAGAAAATACGGAGAAAGCACTGTAGCAAGGCACGTTCATGAAAAACGCCATGGAGTAGCTGAACTCCGTTGGTGCGTCTTGGAACAGGTGCGAATGTCAGAAGGCGCCACTTTTGAGAAAAGTTTGTTGCAAAGGGAAGCCCTTCGGATTTTCAAATTGGATACATTGAATCCTAAGGGCCTGAATGAGAGCCATAATCTAAACGTGTTTCTATAAATCCATTGGTTTTAACTGAAATAGTCATACCTGTCATGCTATTATTTGATTGGCTTTATGTTTGTGTATATAAACAAGTTCTGTATTCACCTGTCTATGCTTGAAAAAGGAGGAGATTGCCTCCGAAACGTCCCTTCCGCTTGGAGGGTGACGCCTCGCTTGTCTGACTGCCTTCGCCTCACTACACGCTTATGCATGACAGAATTCTTCTAAAGAAACCATTATATATGGACTTTTCTGCCGCAGATGAATCTTGCTGATACAAGTATGTATTTTCGCTTTTTAACTTGAAGAAGATTTATAATAAAATTTTGTGATATGTAATTATCCTAGTATGGTCTGATATCTGAACGGCAAAGTAACCCAACCAAGAATAATTGAACTTTTGGAACAGTAGGTTAAATATAGTACGTAACATTGACAGCTTATCCTGAGTTTCTACTAAACAGTCTTGTCTTTCTCTAAATAGTGACACAGTTTTTGGGGGTGCACCTGTGGGACTGGTCCCTTCCTCTCCATCCACACATAGTCTCCACGTGTCTGGTTGTTCTTCACTTGAGTTGCAGCTTTACGGCGATAACACTCCCGATACTGGTATCTACCAACCTCCTTCATTAGACAGCACCCAGAACCATTTGCTCGATGTCACTTACCAACTGATGACCCTGCTTCCACCCTCATGTGATGCCTAACACTCTCCCTTGACTGACTACTCCTACACCACTTCCTGGGTTTTTCCTTTTTTGATTCCTCCCTCAGTGCTCATATGACCCCTACCATCATAAAGATGAATTGCCACCTCCAGCCTTACAGAGGTCAAAGCCTTAAGACCTTCTCCATCTCCAGCTTTGTAATCTAAAACTAAGGAAAGCCATCAAGATGTGAAGCTGCTACATACTGCTGCACCCTTTACTAAACAGATGGTGGTCCAGGGCCTGGACCCTCACAACCTGGACCCTCACAAATAGAAAGTTCTCACTTGTTACTGACTTCTTAGATGTTTCTAAAATTGGAGAAACTTTTTAAATTAAAATAGTTGGTGGCTCCTTGCACTGGATTGCCCCATTGTGGGCGATGCTCTGGGCTTCACGCTTGAAGGATGTTCAGGTTGGGATGTCAGTAGCACATGAGCAGCTTCCTGTTTACTAGTGTTTTGGGAAGACTTCACTTGTGAGGTCCAAGCTGTAATGAAGTAGGGTGTCCAACTGTCCGGACTTGCCAGGACTGTCAAGATTTTTACTTGTAAGTCGAAGCAAATATTTGTTCTGGACAAGGTCCTAAAAATGTAGGAGGGTACACACCTCCACTTCAATGAAGTATATCGTGATGCTGAGAACCAGTGACTTTAGTGGGACACTAGTACCATGTAGGACGGCAATGAGGGCACTAGTACTGTGTAGAATGGCAATGAGAGGGCACTAATACTGTGTAGGAGAGCAGTGAGGGGCACTATTTTTGTGTAGGAGGCAACTAGGGGGGCACTAGTACTATGTAGGTGTGAACTGAGCGGGCACTATCATTGTGTGGAGGACACTAAAGTGGCACTGTTTTTGCGAGAAGGGCACTCTTACTGTGAGGAATGTGCTAAGAAGACACTATTGCTTTGATGAGGTCACTATTACTCTGTGTTATAGGGAACTAAAGGGGCACTTCTACAGTGTAAAGGGCATTATAGGGATGTTCTCATCATGCTGTGTCACAGAGTCACTGCCAGCTTCAAGCTTCCACTACCTATTAAGACTGCAGGTGGTTCTATGGCTTCAGGCTGCCACCTCCTGTTCAGGCAGATGTCCCCTCTGTTGCCAGGTAGTGCCCCCTCTGTTCCCAGGTAGTGCCCCCTCTGTTGCCATGTAGTGCCCCCTTTGTTGCCAGGTAGAGGGCCCCTCTGTTCCCAGGTAGAGGTCCCCTCTGTTGCCAGGTAGTGCCCCCTCTGTTGCCATTGTTGCCAGGTAGTGCCCCCACTGTTGCCAGGTAGTGCCCCCGCTGTTAGCCAGGTAGATGTCCCTCTGTAGCCAGGTAGTGCCCCCTCTGTTGCCAGGAAGAGCCCCCATTGTTGCCAGGTAAGTGCCCCCATTGTTGCCAGGCAGAGCACCCCCCTATAGCGAATAAAACTAAAATAATAAAATCCACTCTCCTCACCAGGCTCTGCAGCGCGGGCGCTCCCGACCGATCCCCCCAGCGGCGCTGGTGGAAGGGAGCGCAGCCGGGCGTCACTCCCCTGCAGCCGCGCGTCACTTCCGCATGCGCCGCTGAACTTTTAGTGCGGCGCACACACCGGCGCCGTTCATTCAGGGAGAGGAGGGAGGAGGGAGCGATCCCTCCTGCCTCCACCCTGCACAGCGAGACTCCGGGCGGGTGAAGCGCCCGCTGCGCCCGCTTCACCCGCCCGTAGGAGCGGTCCGGCGGCGCAAGAGTAGCGCACTAGCGCTACTCCGGCGCCGCGGACATTTAAAGAGCCCCCGCCGCCTGCTGGCGGCGGGAGGAATGCCAACTCCCCCGGGAGGGCGGGAGGGGACCCCAAATAGCGGGACCCCACCGCCAAAAACGGGAGAGTTGGCATGTATGCTATACAGCCTGGCATACCTGTCCAATCCCTGCTATACTGTACAGCCTGGCCTGCCTGCCCTATCCCTGCTGTACTGTACAGTCTGGCATACCTGTCCTATCCCTGCAGTACTATACAGCCTGGCATATCTGTCCTATCCCTGCTATACTGTACAGCCTGGCCTGCTTGCCCTATCCCTGCAGTACTATATAGCCTGCCATACCTGTCCTATCCCTGCAGTACTGTACAGCTTGGCATACCTGTCTTATCCATGCTGTACTATACAGCCTGGCATACCTGTCCTATCCCTGCTGTACTGTACAGCCTGCCCTGCCTGCCCTATTCCTGCAGTACTGTACAGCCTTGGATACCTGTCCTATCCCTGTTGTACTATACAGCCTGCTCTCCCTGTCTTTTACCTGCTGCCCATTTATCCTTAAAAGGGTGTTCTCACCATGCTGTTCAACAGATCCAGCTCTTTACAACCAGATTTAGATTCAACTTCCTGTTCGGGCTGTGGGCAGTTCTACAACTCAGGTTCCCTCTTCCTCTTCAGGCTGTGGGAATTTCTACAGCTTCAGGTTCTCACTTTCTGGTCAGGGCAAGGACAGTTCTAGAGGTTCAGGATTCCTTTTCCTGTTCAGTCTATGGGAAGGTCTACAGCCTCAAGCACCTACTTTCTGTTCAGGCTGTGGGTGGTTCTGCAGCTTAAGGCTTCCACTTATTTTTCATGGTGTTGGCGGCTCTACAGCTTCAAGCTCCAATTTCCTCTTCAGACTGTGGATGGTTGTTCAGATTCAAGCTCCCACTTCCTGTCCAGGTTGTGGTTGGTTTTACATCTTCAGGCTCCCACTTGCCATTCAGGCTGTTGGAAGTTCTGAAGCTTCAGGCTCCCATTTCCTCTCCAGGCTGTGGGTGGTTCTACAGTTTCAGGTTCCTACTTTCAGGCTCCAACCTCCTGTTCAGACTGTGGGTGGTTCTATAGCAGTGACTGACAGTTCATCCTGCTATTCCAAGCTGAGCCTGTTAGAGGGATATTGCTAAAAGTGTCTAAACAGCACGGCAGTAGGCTACAGGGCACTGAAGTGTCAAAGTCCCCTCCATAGTTGGGTATAAAGGTCCCTTCCATAGTTGGGTAGGTATATAGGTCCCCTCCATAGTTAGGTACATAAGTCCAGTCTATAGTCAGGTAGGTATATAGGTCCCCTCCATAGTTAGGAAGGTATATAGGTTGCCTCCATAGTTAGGTACATAGATCCCCTCCATAGTTAGGCATGTATATAGGTCTCCTCCATAGTTAGGTACATAGATCCCCTCCATAGTTAGGCAGGTATATAGGTCCCCTCCATAGTTAGGTATACAAGTCCCTTCTATCGTTAGGTAGGTATATAGGTCCTCTCCATAGTAAGGTATACAAGTCCCTTCTATAGTTAGGTAGGTATATATGTTCCCTCCATAGTAAGGCAGGTATATAGGTCCCCTCCATATTAAGGGGTACATAGATCCCCTCCATAGTTAGGTATACAAGTCCCTTCTATAGTTAGGTAGGTATATAGGTCCCTTCCATAGTTAGACAGCTATATAGGTCACCTACATAGTTAGGTACATAGATCCCCTCCATAGTTAGGCAGGTATATAGGTCCCCTCCATAGTTAGGTATACAAGTCCCTTCTATAGTTAGGTATATAGGCCCCCTCCATAGTTAGGCAGGTATATAGGTCCCCTCCATATTTAGGTAGGTTTATAGGTCCCCTACATAGTCGGATAGGTATATACATCCCCTCCATAGTTAGGCAGGTATATAGGTCCCCTCCATAGTTAGATATATAGGTCACCTCCATAGTTCGACAGATATATAGGTCACCTCCATAGTTCGACAGGTATATAGGTCACCTCCATAGTTCGACAGGTATATAGATCCCCTCCATAGTTGAGTATATCTGTCTCATCCATAGTAAGGCAGATATATTTGTTCCCTTCATAGTTAGTCAGGTATGTAGGTCCCCTCCATATTTAGGTATATAGGTCCCCTCCATGGTTAGGCAGGTATATAGGTCCCCTCCATAGTTAGGCAGGTATATAGGTCCCTTACATAGTCAGATAGGTATACAAGTCCCCTCTATAAGTAGGTAAGTTTATAGAATACCAATGAAAAAATTATAAAAATAATACTCGCCTCTCCTAGTTCCTCGGCCTGACAATGGCATCCCCCCGCCAGCGTGAGGATGCTCCTCAGGCAGCTTCTAGGCTGCACAACCGAAGCAAAGTGACAAAGCTGTGCATCCTAGGAGAAGCAGCGGCATGATGATGCCACTTCATTGCGCTGCTGTCCGGTTTACTGTTGCAGCCCACAACAGTAGTCTTTCTTACTGTGCAGTCCCGTCGGTGGTCCAGTCCGGGACAGGTTCGGGGCAGCAGCCGTTTTATCCGGGACACAAGCTCCGTATAAAAACGGCCCAGCAACGCCTGTGTCTCCAACATCAATAGGATGTGTTATTTCATCCTTCTGAGGTTAAGTGACTGCATAGTAATTAGAAATAGTTGTGTAGCAAGGTTCAAAATCCTTGGTAACAATATTCATTATGACGGTCAATACAACTGACCTCTGAGTTCCTTGCGGATTGGGTTTTAATTGAGCAACAGGCCTAAGATTAATGGAAAAATCTAAACTTTCTTTGATTGGTGTAGGACATATCACCTTTGGACAGAGGAATAGGAGATGGCTTTTAGTAGGGTTAACACTTTTGGAATAGAATTGGGAGAAACAATTTGAGCAGGTCCCTATAAGCCCCCAAGATTGGATGGTTTATCTCATGATCTTCTGCCAGATGTACTCACCAAGTTCTAATATCTAGTGGATAGCTTTCCCAAGGAACAGAGACTAACAAAGAATAAAGTGGGTTCACAGGACTCCAAACCTGCAGGTCTAGAGGCCTTCAATATCAGAGCAGATGGGGCTGACAACCAGGACCTCTGTGAATCAATTACTCCACAGAGCACCAAATCATCTTCAGTCTTTAGTAGCCACATCTCAGTAGGTTTGGTGATACCTGCGCCTGGTACTCCTAGTGCCATTCACTTTCTACAATGTGCTATACCAGGGTCATAACACCAATAGTGGACCACACCAACATAAGGGCATGTTCACACTGCTTATTTGGACGAGGTTTTGGACGAGGTTTTCGGAGCGTTTCCTCGCCCAAAACCTTGTCCAAAATGCTTTCAAAACACCTCCAGTTCATTTAATTGATTCCTATGTAAAACCTCGTTGTTCACACACGATGAGGTTTTTACAGACTTCTTTGGAAAGAAGTGTCATGTCAATTCTTGAAGCGTAGTTTTGGCATGGTTTTTGGCGTGGCTTTGGCACGGATTTTGTCCTGGCTGTTAATTTGTATGGGTGAAAACCTCGGCCAAAACTTTGCCTAGAAACACCTCTAAAACCTCATCTGAAGAAGCCTGTTTCAGGCGAGGTTTTGATGTGGTTTTGGGCAAGGAAATGCTCTGAAAACCTCGTCCAAAACCTCGTCCAAATAAGTCGTGTAAACATGCTCTAAGATTCCTGAGGATAGAGAAATTATTTTAGTGCCCAGGTAACTCCTTGGCCTTAGAGTGAAATATGCCATAGGCATGTATTTACGTAGTGTTTGGGGTGCACATACTTTTGGTCTTGTAAGTCATTTTAATGCATTTTTCAGCTTTGACATTTTCTAGCTTAATAAACCATAAGACATCAATGATACAAAGTTCACATTTGTGTATTCTTGTCATCTGTTTCTATGTAGATGTTTTTGTGACCGGGCTCCTCATGGGGCACAAACTGCAAATTAAATCATTCGACACCTGAGCCTCCGCACACTGTAAACACAATCAGGTAATTATAGCTCCGGGCGCACAGCAGAGGATAAAGAGAAGACATGTTCCTATTACAATGCGCTCCCCACGGGGATACTGTTCACCAAGACACTTTGTAAGAAATTAACACTAACAATTCAGCTACAATGAGGCTGATGTATTATCCCAGATCATATTCCATACATTAGACTACTTGATATCACACAAGATTATAATACACAGTGCGTATCCAGGTTCACATGTTCTTCTCATGATGGCAAACCCTGACTTTTTTTTAATTTTGAGTCATCTTTTTTTCTATAAATTCCCTAAAATAAAGGTCAACTGATGCTGATAAGTTCTTTCCCACTTTTTTTTTGTCCTTTTATTCCTATTAAAGTAACTGTCCAAAAAGAGACCACTACTTCCATATACCATTGAAACCAGAAGTTTCCATCCACTATATAAAAAGCCCCATCTGCAGGTTTTTCTCAGTATCTGACATGAAATCAGAATAAACCTTCCCCGTTTTAAGTTAATTAGGAACCAAAATTATTTCTATTTGCCAAATGCAGAATAATGAGGGAGAATTTGTAAGGCATTTTTATTACTTTCTGCAAAGTCAGAAGTTTCCATACAATGGGATTACTTTGCCTTTACACAATTTGGGACCGCCCATATGATGAGGCCATGTCTTTGGAAGCTTCTGGTTTATTGGCAACATCTTGGATGTATTTTAAAATAAATAATAATAATAAATAATAATAATAAATAAATAAAATGCACCTCAGAAACACACTGCTTCTGTGTGTAACATCATGGGAAAGTCTAAAGAAATCAGCCAAGATATCAGTAAACTTGTGGAAGGATTCAAAACGTTTGAAAGTCCTACAGTTTAAGGGCAATGCTACCAAATACTAATGGAATGGATGGAAACTTCTGACTTTGCAGAAAGTAATAAAAATGCCTTAAGAATTCTCTCTCTCATTATTCTAGAATTTGACAAATCTAAATAATTTTGGTTCCGAATTGACCT
Organism: Phyllomedusa bahiana; assembly: GCA_025379985.1. Lineage (NCBI taxonomy): Eukaryota > Metazoa > Chordata > Amphibia > Anura > Hylidae > Phyllomedusa > Phyllomedusa bahiana. The sequence continues at coordinate 22,208 of JAODAL010025323.1, forward strand.
AAAACAGGGAAGGTTTCCTCTGATTTAATGTCAGAGAGTGAGAAAAACCTGCAGATGGGGCTTTCTATATAGTGAATGGAAACTGCGGGTTTCAAATGTAGAAGTGTTGGGGAATCTGCAGCTGGGCTGCTGCAGTATTACTTGGTGAACATTCAAATGGATAACCAACTATGTAACACCAGGATGATTCATGTCTTCCAGATTGGAAGCCACTCTTACCGAACTTTGGGGTCATGAGTGAGGAAACACCTTTATACTTATGCTCCAATAGGGCATTTAGACACTGGTGGGCTTCATGAGACACCATATAAAGGGTTATTCCTAGCTGACCATGGGACTGCCCACTTAATGTAATAGACTTAAAGGGCTGTGGTAACATATAAGTAGGTAAGGTAAACAAAGTTGTTTCCTAAGGGTTGGACAACTAATGGCAAACGTAACTTCAATTGTTATCAATACAATTACAATCCACTTTAACCTTTTAACCACATTGAATGTACTAGTACGTCCTAGTGTCAGTAAGGGGCTATGTAGCGGGATTGCATATTGCAGAGCATTGGATGTACTAGTACGTCCTAGTGTCAGTAAGGAGCTGCATAGCGGGATTGCAGAGCATTCGATGTACTAGTACACCATAGTGTCAGTAAGGGGCTATGTGACGGGATTGCAGGGCATTGAATGTACTAGTACGACCTAGTGTCAGTAAGGGGCCATGTAGCGGGATTGCAGAGCATTGGATGTTCTAGTACATCATAGTGTCAGTAAGGGGGTATGTAGCGGGATTGCAGAGCATTGGTGTACTGGTACATCCTAGTGTCAGTACATAGGCTGCGGATGGTGAGTGCTTATTGCAGCTCACACCCACGGGTACCAGCACAGCATAGAGCCAACTTCATTCCGTGCTGTTCGACCCCTTAGAACCTGCGGTGATCACGTTTTCAGCATCTAAGTGAATGAGAAATGGTGCCATGCACCATTTCTCACTCCAGTTGGACCCACACGAGTCCTGATCGGTTTTCATAGCAGCTGGAAAAGTTGTAAAGGCTTTCATCGCCGCCATGTTTTCTGTATTTTCTGGGGCAGGAAGTAGCTAAACCGCCATCTTTGTACACCCTATTGCATTGTTTATACAGTGCAATAGGCTGTATTAACGATCGCACCGCCTAGTGGTCAAGTTCCCTACGTACTAAAGGCCACATGGATGAAAACTGTCTAGGTCTAAAACTCTGTGTTGCCCACAGCAACCAATCAGGGTTTATAGCAACCAATCAGAACACCCCTCTCATTTTTCCAGATCACTATATGAAATGAAAGGAGGGCTCTAATTTGTTGCTATGGGCAACAAAGAAAGTTTTAGACCAAGACAATTTTCATAGATGTGGCCCTAAAGTATAAAAAAAATGAAAATTTTAAAAGTTCAAATCACCACCCTTTTTTTGAGTTTTTACGAATATAAAATAAATGTAATAAAAAAGTTACACATTATTAGCATTTATCCCATACGCTAAACACCGTAGAAGAAAAATATTCCAAACGTCAAAATTGCGTTTTTCTTTTGGTCATTTCATGTTCCCTAAAAATTTTAATAAAAGTCTTCAAAAGGTCGCATATATCCCAAATTGTTACCAATAAAAAAGTACACTTCAGCCTGCAAAAAAAATGTACCCTCACTAAAGTCCATAAGTAGAAATATGAAAAAGTTATTGGTCGCAGAAAATGGCGCCATGGCAAAAAATGTAAAAATAGAAAATGTTTGAATTTTTTTTATTGTATCAAATTGTCACGTCAAGGGAGGTGCAGTGCCCTAACTGGAACCCAGCCCACTGTCCCTGCCTACTTGACGTGCTGCCCTAGGCAGCAGACGGCAACTGGGCGACAGACCCTGCGCTGCAGAAGGAAGAATAATCAAACAGTCCAGGTCAATATCAAATAGGAACGCCAAAGCCACAAATCAGAACCAGAGGAATAAACGTAAACAAGCCGAGCTCAAAAGCCAAACGGAAGCAAAGCACAAAATCAGGAGACAAGCCGGAGTCAGGAGAACAAGCCAAGGTCAGGTATACTGGTTAGCAAAACAACAACACAAAGAACAAGAACAACAAGGTAGCCAAGAATATCACAGGCGCAGCAGTCAGCTTTCAGGGAGTTTAGATGGGATTCCTGGATACCGCCCCTGCAGCTGATTCGAGCGGCCTCCGGGTCCTCCCATTGGCTGGTGCACTCGCCCCCTGTCAGGAGTGGCTGGGCCCCTGTCACTCACAGAGCTGTCAGCAGCAAGTGTATCAGGGAGGGAGCGCACATCAGCTGTTGCAGCCTGTCTGCAGTCTGAGCACAGCTTAGCCCTGACACAAATGATTCCAGATCTAATGCCAGATTCCTATCAAACAGTAGAATGAAAACAAAACTTCCGCAAACATGGTGTGAGTGCGTTTTTTTTTCAACATTTTTCCCCGCTTAGAATTTGTTTGCCATTCCCCAGTATATTCTATGCTAATATGAATAACACCATTAGAAAGTACATCTTGTTCTGCAAAATAAAAGCCCTCGTGTCTATTTAGGTGGAAAGGACGGGAGTGACAAAAAAAAAAATAGGCTGCGGTGGTAAGAGGTTAAAGGAGTGTTTCCACCATGTGGTTTGATGGCATATTCATAGGATATGCCATTTAAGTGGATAGTTGGGGGTCTCACCTCAGGGACCTGCACATATCTCGGGAACGGGCCCCCGAAAGTGTCCGCTCAGAATGGAGAGTTGGTTACACATGTGCACAACTCTCTATATTCTATTCTAGGGGAGTACAGCCAAACACACATTTTAAGGAAGAAATGGAATAGAACTATGGGCACTACAAAGTAAACTTATGATGGGCACACAAAAACATAAAAAAATAGAGAGAAGAATTTGTCAATATGGAATTTGTCAAAACAATCCTAGTAGTAGTCAATGCTGTCAGAGTTGAGATCATAGCTCTGATACCTGGTGTTGTCCTTCAGGAGCTATTAGATAAATCTGTCTACCATTCTCTGTCATAGACTGGGAGTAACTAAGTCCCTCTCCCCTATGGAATAAATACCTGCTGTATGAGGATTGAGGGATATCTTCCATGCTTGGCCCTTTTCATACTTTTACCTACACTATCTCATGGGGATTCAGATGCAGGCTGGGGCTTGGTCTGTCCGTCTTCATTTCTTGGGGCTCCTAGAGTCATTGCTATTGTACAAGGTCCACTTTCTATTGAACTTCAATAATCTATCTTTTATTCTAAGAACCTTTCTCAACAGCTCATAGTGGATTCAGTGATGGTCTAAACCCCCCATGTAATGAAGAAGTCCCTAACTACAGCTTTTCCATCACCTTGCTTTAGAGTTGGTATCACATTTTCCAGTGATGTGTAGTCACTGATTTTTGGTCCCCTCCTGCATCATTACCTCATTAGCGGTGAACACTTCCTGTGGGTCCTGGGATAAATTTGTAGTTTATTAGATTTATATTACAAAATGTTACATTTCTGGCTGATGTTCCTGGATGGCCTCCAGTAATGGCCTTCTTCTGGCATCCTCCATTTAGATTCTAAAATGGTCCGCTGATCTTCCTAGATGGTGGAGGTCTTCTCTGGCCATGTGTTTACAGTATGTGTGCACCCCATCTGTTGTTCCTGAACTATGCCCTCATTAGTGTTAAGTGCTTCCTGTAGGTCCTCAAATGAAGTTCTTGGATTCTAAAGAACATAGTTCAAAGATGTCATATGTATGGCCGCTACTTAATAGTACCTCTGAGCATTGTCACCTCAGTAGTAGTGAGAGCTTCTTGTAGGTCTTTGCACAAAGTGGTGGGATTCTTAGTGATGTCTCTTAGCATCTTTTGTTCTTTGGCTGATCTTCCTGTACAGTGCTGGTGTCCTGTAAATGTCATATGTACAGCCTCTCACTAATGGTTTCCCCCCATATTGTGCCCTTAGTAATGGTGAGAACTTCTTCCTGCAAGGAAGTTCTGGGCTTTTTAGATACATCTTTTGGCATCTCTTGTTTTCCGGTTGATCTTCCTGGAAATCGTGGCCTCTTGCCAGTACTTCCTGTGTAGATGTTATGTGTCCCCCTCTTTATGATAGTCACCAACTACATTGTGACCTAAGCAGTAGTGACTGCTTACTGTAGGTATCCAGATGAAGCTCTGGCTTCTTAGAGACATTTTCCAGCATCTTATGATCTTGGCGTATTTTCCTTGACACTGATCTCCTTCTGACCATGTAGTTGTCAAGTGTGCTACCTTTTTTTTTATAATTTTTGCCTCCTAAAGTCTGATGCCATAAGTGGTTAGAGTTTTCTACTGGAATGAAATTTTGGATTCTTGGAGATGCCCTTCAGCATATTTTGTCTATGACAGATCTTACTGGACATTTGTAGTCTCTTTTAGCAATGTAGATGTCATGTATGTGGACTTTCTCTAATGGTCACCTCCTGCATTGTATGTAGTAATCCACAACACACCATTCAATGCAAAATTGGTTACTTTTATTCAAGCATATTATAATTGCCAGTAAGATTTGTTTGTATATAGGTATAGCGCTCTCCAGACCTGCTCATTTACCACTACTCCAGTGACGTGTCTGAGGAAGGTTCTCAAATAGAACTGAAACATCTTGACACTTATGATTTCTTCTAAACCTATTGTTGGGTTAGCATCAACATTCAGGTAGTTGCCAGGGCTTTGGCAGACAGAGACAGGGACACAGCGTAAAAAGTCCAAGTCCAGGCTATGCCTGGGTTTATTAGAAGGGCAACAAAATAACACAGCCTTAATGTCAGGCTAACCGTACAAAATAAAATCCTGCTCGGCTGAGCTCTAACTAAACATTAATCGGCCCTTACTACACAAGATTTGTCACATAATCTCCAAAAATTTGGGAATCTCGCAAGAGAACAAAGAGTGACTTTTGATCACTATATTACTATTTTGCCATAGGCAAACTTAAACTCTATCAGTTCTCTATCTGTTAAACACTAAAACGTAACTTTTATTATATCTAACTCTTAACCTCTATACACACTATTTAAAAACCTGATCTCTAACCTCATCATTTAACCCTTTTTGCTTCTGAAAGAGGGAATAACTCCCTTTCTATCATCAAGTCTGGTGGAACCCCCATCTTTTAACAGGAGAGCCTTATATCTATAGCAAAGTACTAGCTTTAGTAAGGGATCCCAAGCCAACTACTTGGGCAGTCGTCCCTAATCTCATAGACATAGAACAAATAAGGCCCCCTTGTGACACCGCTGCAGCAGGTGACACTTGTAGACAGAGGTGAGAGATCACAATTTGAAACGTCATATCTGACCTCGCCGACATGTTTCGCCAGCTAACCTGGCTTTATCAAGGCTTAGAGGTCCGATGGGTCTGCTATACTTTGCTATAGATATAAGGCTCTCCTGTTAATAGGTGGGGTTCCAGCAGACTTGATGATAGAAAGGGAGTTATTCCCTCTTTCAGAAGCAAAAAGTGTTAAATGATGAGGTTAGAGATCAGGTTTTTAAATAGTGTGTATAGAGGTTAAGAGTTAGATATAATAAAAGTTAAGTTTTAGTGTTTAACAGATAGAGAACTGATAGAGTTTAAGTTTGCCTATTGCAAAATAGTAAATATAGTTACTACACAAGAGACACACTTAGTGTGACCAAAGAGACCAAAAGACACAGTAACAGGGCTACTTACAATGTGGCTTGTAGCATTCCACCAGCAGCCATGACAGACCTGCAGACCCAGGCTTTATAGGCCTGAGACCAGCCTCACCTGGGGCGTGGGAGTGGCCACCCACCCTGCTCTTTGACCACTCCAGGAAAAGCCGACCCGGACACAAGTGGATTGGAATCGCTTATACTACACATGTCAGCAACATAATGCTACTGACACACAAGACTGTCGGCTCTCCCTTCACCAAGTCCAGGCCACTCGGTGACACGTATCTGTCCATGAGCTCCCTATGGTAACATATGAGAGCATTCTAGGGGAAAGGTATCTTCCCTTAATAACGCCGCCTGTCACTGTCTCACATACCCTCCCCCTCTGTTCGAGTCTGTGGGGTCAGACACTTTTAGCCATCAAACAGTGAACTTTTGACAGTGCATCAGCATTGCCCTGCAGTTTTCCAGCCCTATGTTCCATGGAAAAGGTATAATTCTGTAATGTCAAGAACCACCTTGTGGACTCTTGCACTTTTCTCTTTTGCCTGGGACATCCAGGTTAGTGGCGAATGGTCCATGATTAACCTAAAATGTCTTCCCAGTAGGTAATACTTGAGGTACTCGAGGGCCCACTTGATGGCCAAACAATCCCGCTCAACAATACTATAGTTACGCTCAGCCGGCGTGAGCTTTCTGCTTAGATATGTGACGGGGTGCTCTTCTACATCTACCTTCTGGGAAAGTACTGCACCTAGCCCCACGTCAGACGCATCGGTCTGCACAATAAACTCCTCTTTAAAGTTAGGGGTGACTAGGACTGGTTGTTTACACAGGGACATTTTTAACATTTGAAACGCCCGATCCGCCTCTGGGCTCCAGGTAACCATAACTGATTTACTGTGCCTTGTCAGGTCTGTGAGAGGAGCGAAGTTCGTAATGAATCTCCTATAATACCCTACAATACCTAAAAAAGCCCTTACTTGCTTCTTTGTTGTAGGTTGTGGCCAGCCTTGTATAGCCTCTACTTTATTGACTTGCGGTTTAATGACACCCCTACCAATTACATACCCCATACCGGGCTTCTTCCAGACCTAAGGCACACTTTTTCAGATTTGCTGTAAGCCCTGCTTCTCTAAGCGAATCAAGCACAGCCTGTACCTTAGATAGATGGCTGTCCCAGTCCTCACTGAAGATAATTATGTCGTCGAGATATGCTGATGCATAACGGCGATGGGGCTTGAGAAGTATATCCATTAACCTCTGGAAGGTTGCTGGGGCCCCTATGCAACCCAAACGATAAGCAGACATACTGAAACAGACCATCTGGAGTGGCAAAAGTGGTCTTTTCTTTGGCCCTATTGGTAAGGGGAACCTGTCAATAACCTTCAGTAAGGTCAAGAGTAGAGAAGTATCTGGCTGGACCTAGCCTCTCAATCAACTCATCCACTCTTGGCATTGGGTATGCATCAAACTTCGAGACCTCATTTAGCTTCCTGTAGTCGTTACAGAAGCATAATGAACCATCAGGCTTTGGTATCAACACAATAGGGCTGGACCACTCACTTCTGGACTCCTCAATTACTCCGAGGTCCAACATTTTCTTGACCTCCTCTGATATAGCCCATCTACGAGCTTCTTGGACCCGGTACGGTTTCAGATGAACCTTTACTCCTGGTTTGGTGACAATGTCATGCTCTAGAACTTTCGTGCGCCCTGATAACTCAGGGAACACATCCTTATTTCTCTGAATGAATTCAAGGGTCTCCTGTTTTTGGGACTTGAACAGGGACTCTGATATATGCATCTCTGAAACACTCTATGGGGTACTTACAGCTGTCAGGGTCTCCCTATCTTTCCACGGTTTAATTAAATCTACATGATAAAGCTGTTCTGGTTTTCTTTTGTCCGGCTGATAGACTTTATAATTTACCTCCCCGACCTTTTCAATTATCTCATAAGGTCCCTGCCATTTAGCTAGAAATTTACTTTCCAAGGTGGGCACTAACACTAGAACCCGATCACCCAGGTTGAAGGTCCTCACCTTGGCAGACCTGTTATACACCCGGCTTTGGGCTTCCTGGGCCTGCTGTAAATGTTCCTTAATAATGGGCATGACTGCAGCGATACGGTCCTGCATAAGGGAAATGTGCTCAGTTGAGTAGTCCCAAAATTATCCCTTTGAGACCTCTAGGTCCGGCATAGTAGACCTTTCCTCTTGTTCCTCCATTTCACCAGCCAGAACAGCTAGGGGGAAATTATCACCATTCTCCGTGGTCACCCTTATGTCTGGAACCATGGAATCAGGGTCAAATGGTTCTGGGTACACATGGTACACAGCAACATCATTATTAATATTTACCGTAGCTGTGACATGTTTCTGCCACAAGTCCCAGAATAGGGGGAAGTCTCTCCCTAGGATCACCGTATGCATGAGGGTCCTAACCACGCCCACCTCATGTGAGGCAACACCACAAGGAGTCTTGAATTTGACTAGAGCAGTTGGGTATTCCTTGGTGTCCCCATGGACACACAGGACCCCTACCACACGTCCAGTGAGTGATGTAGGGTCTAACAGACTGGCGTGCACCAGTGTGACCAGACTCCCTGAGTCAAGTAGAGCCATCACTGGATAGTCATTAACCTTTGGGTGACACAGCTGCCGATCGGACTCTGACTCGGTCTCTGCAAAGCACACTGGTCGGGCAAACATTGACCTTCGCCTAGCTGTGTCGCACTCCATCGGCTCAACTGTAAGGGGACAGTTCACAGCAACATGTCCAGGTCCATGACACCGCCAGCACAGTATGCGGCCCCGGTCTCCTTGAGACTCTTCCCTGGACCGAGCTGTCCATTTGGGTCCTTTCCTTCCTAAAGAGTCCACCTCGGAGCCACCACCCTTTGGGACACTTTTCACCCCCCTTATATATGGGACAGTCTTACCAGGTGCTCCGGATGATGTGCTGTCCCTGAGATTGGAGTGTCCCGGGGAGGCTGCTTGTAGCAAGTCCTCGGTGGCTTTGTACCGTTCAACCAGGTTAACCATTTGCTCAGCATCTTGGGGTCGCCTTGTCCAAACCAGCGCTGGATCCCAGGAGGCAAGGAATGGACGAACTTGTCCAAGACGACTCTTTCCACTATTTGCGCAGGTGTAGACTCCTCAGGTTGTAGCCATTTTTTCACCAAGTGGATCAGGTCATACATCTGAGAGCGCGCTGGAAGATGGTCAGAAAAAGTCCAGTTGTGCACCCGCCGGGCTCGCACATTCATGTTTACCCCCAAGCGAGCCAGGATCTCGCCTTTTAACTTCAGATAGTCCTTGGCGTCTTGCTCACTGAGGTCGAAATACGCCGTCTGCGGTTCCCCCGTTAGGAAAGGCGCCAGCACTTCAGCCCACTGAGCCACCGGTAGCTTCTCCTGCTCTACAACCCTTTGAAGACCCGTAGGTACGCCTCAACGTCATCTGTGCGCGTCATTTTCTGCAAGGACGACTGTACGGCAGCACGGGTGGTGGTAAGTGAGCTTGGCGTTCTCTGCACATTTTGCGCCACAGCCAGGACATGTTCTTGGAGCTGCTTTTTAATTTGTTGCTGCTCCTTTAAGGCGAGACGGTTAGCCTCTATGAGCAGGGCATTGGTTTCTGCCTGGGCCCTCATGGCCTCCTCATGCACCTTCTGCTGGTTCACTGTCATCAGCTGAAGGCTACTGTTAGCCTGGATAAGCTTTTTTAAAAGTTCATCCATCCTGGCGGTCTCGGATTGCTGTGCAGCTGCAGCTTTTACCCAGGACATGGAGTTTAGCGCTATCCAAGCACTTTTTCACCGGTCGTTGCCCTTAGCAACAATTGCAGAAAAGGTCCATTAAACACATGTATGTCTCTTTAAACGTCTGTCTGCCCGCATCCGAAGCATCATATGTGGGGGTTAGCATCAACGTTCAGGTAGCAGCCAGGGCTTTGGCAGACGGAGACAGGGACACAGCATAAAAAGTCCAAGCTATGCCTGGGTTTATTAGAAGGGCAACAAAATAACACAGCCTTAATGTCAGGCTAACCGTACAAAATAAAACCCTGCTCGGCTGAGCTCTAACTAAACATTAATCGGCCCTTACTACACAAGAGACACACTAAGGGCGACATGTATGAATTCGATATTTTTTACTTGGCGCCGACACTCCAGATTTTTGGCGCATTACATAGAGCTTAGTGCGCCAAACTTCTCTCAAAGTTCGTCTCATTACACTCTATGCCCATACAAAGTTTGTATGGGCATAGAGTGTAATGAGACGAACTTTCAGAGACTGATGATTCTAATAATTATCAAACCATATAAAATCTATAGGGCGACATGTATGAATTCGACTGCGTACTTTTTTTAACTTGGCGCCGGCACTCCAGTTCTAAATAGATATAGAAGAGTGTATGAAGATTTTTGGCGCAAACTTTGTATGGGCATAGAGTGTAATGCGCCAAACTTGGCGCATTAAGCTCTATGTAATGCACCAAAAATCTGTCGTATTCTACACTCTCAGAATCTCAGAATCTGAGCATTGAAACATTAAGAGGGCAACATATATGGATTCAAGTGCGTACTTTTTTTTTACTTGGCGCCGACACCACAGTTCTAGATAGATATAGAAGAGTGTAGAATACGATAGATTTTTGGCGCATTACATAGAGCTTAGTGCTCCAAGTTTGGAACATTACATTCTATGCCCATACAAAGTTTGCCGCATTAAGTTCTATGTAATGCGCCAAAATCTGTCGTATTCTACACTCTTCTATATCTATATTAGAACTGTGGTGTCGGCGCCAAGTAAAAAAAAAAAGTACGTATTCGAATTCATGCATGTCGCCCATAGCCTTTACACATGTTTGGCGCATTGCTAATGCGCCAAAGTTTCGTTACGCGCCAAACACAAATGCGAGGTGCATTGAACTTTAGACTCCATTTTTAATTGCACAAAAACCACTTTCATACATTCAGGCACATTATGCATTGAATATGAGATGTAATAATTCACTTCAAAGCGCCTTTATCCGTCTCTCAAAGATCGGTGCATTACACTCTATGCCCATACAAAGTTTGGCGCATTACATTGAGCTTAATGCGCCAAACTTTGTATGCGCATAGAGTGTATTGAGATGAACTTTCAGAGATGTTTGGCGCACTAAGCTCTATGTAATGCACCAAAAATCTGGAGTGTCGGCGGCAAGTAAAAAAAATCGAATTCATACATGTCGCCCTAAGTGTGACCAAAGAGACCAAAAGACACAGTAACAGGGCTACTTACAATGTGGCTTGTAGCATTCCACCAGCAGCCATGACAGGCCTGCAGACCCAGGCTTTATAGGCCTGAGACCCGCCTCACCTGGGGCGTGGGAGTGGCCACCCAGCCGGCTCTTTGACAACTCCAGGAAATGCCGACCCGGACACAAGCGGATTGGAACCGCTTATACTAAACATGTCAGTAGCATAGTGCTACTGACACACAAGACTGTCGGCTCTCCCTTCACCGAGTCCAGGCCACTCGGTGACACGCATCTGTCCATGCGCTCCTTATAGTCACATATGAGAGCGTTCTAGGGGAAAAGTATCTGCCCTCTATAATGCCTCCTGTCACTGTCTCACAATATATATACAAACGAATCTTACTGGAGATTATAAAATGCTTGAATAAAATGAACCACTTTTGCATTGAATGGTGTTCCATGAATTACTGTATACTGTGAATTTGGTTTGGTTATCCTTCCATGAGCACCCGACTTCCACAAACATGGTGTGTGACTTCTATTCTCTTGGGCCTCCTGCATTGTGTCAGTTGTGGTGAAAGCTTTCTGTGGGTCTTTAGAGATGTCTTTCAGCATCTTGTGTTCTTGGTAGATCTTACTGGACATTAGTGGTCTCTTCTAGCAATGTAGATGTTATATATGTGGACTTTCTCTAATGGTCGCCTCTTGCATTATGATGACAGTAGGACTGAAAGCTGTCTGTAGATTTTTTTTTAGAGATGTCTTCCAGCATTGTGTTCTTGGCCGATCTTCTTGGACATTAGTGGCATATTCCAGCAATGTACATTTGCTATATGTGGAATCTCTCTATGGTCGCCACCTGCATTGTGATGGCAGTAGGGATGAAAGCTTCCTATAGGTCTTTTCAGGGGGTGTGGTCTGGCATGCTGGGGGCGTGACCTGGCATGCTTCTGAGCGGACGTGTTTAACTGAGCTCCACACAGGACCGTTATAAATTAGGGGATATCTTGCTCTAAAATGAGGCCCAAACGGGGGAAGAAGAAGGAGAAGTCTCCTTCTGCACCTGTAGATGCAGCGGTGCCTATTTTTAACTTTTTTCGTGGACCTACCAGCGGCATTGCGGGATCCGTCTCTGGAGTGGGCGCCATCTTCCCGCGTGGATGTCCGGAAAGCTGCGTAACCCCATTAGTGCCGGCAGTGGAACCGGAGCTCCTGCACCCAGAATGCCAAGTGTCACGGCAGCAACGGCCCCTCGCTGCCCCCAACTGTTATTCCTGCACACGCCCGGAGCCTGCAAAGCTGTTTGCAGCAGGACCTTCAGCGCACCACGTGGAGCCGCCAGCAAGAGGCACAGATCAGACATGTGCGCCACAGGGCGCTTCTCCTCTCAATCTGCCCTCTCCTGCAGGTGCTATCGCGGCCCAGCCACAGCCTGCCAGCTCAGTGGGACTCCTGGGACTTTCTCAAGGGGCAGCTAGCCCCACTGCTCGGGGAGAACCTTCACTTCCAGGCATCCCGCCATACAACAGGGGTACCCCTGCAGTCCAGCCAGTGGAGTTGAATACACTCTTGGACCCCTGCAGTGTGAGCCACAATATGGAGGGGGCCAGTTACCAGGGAGGCAGTGAGATGGAAGATTTGAATCCTCCCTTGTCTCCAGCGGACTCTCTATTGGGCCCTACAGAGGACACTCTCCTGGGCATACAGTCCTATAGCCCCCCAGACTCGCTTGCTCCTGATCGGCTCCCACCATCTCCGTCAACCCTGTGGTCTCAGGATAGTAATCCTACTAGTCTCATGTATTCTACTGGAGATGCTGCACTTGCCCCTCCCACTGCCTGCGCCTTGAGGGGGCATGCCTTCACTATCTACCATATCCCCTGCAGATGCTATGACAACACTTAAAGGGGTTGTCTCACTACATTGATTCATCTCACCTCAGTCCTGTTTTCTTGGTTTCATTTTGAATTCAAGGGTGTGTTTACAGTCTACTACTAGGCTGCAGTAGAAGCCAGCTCTGTAACTATAGCACCCAGTGCTGGCAGTCTATCACGAGATATTGAACAGGTCTGTAGCTATAGCGACCTGAGGAGCTGATGCAGCCCATACAAGAGGAGATATCTAGGAATAGGTAGGACACTGTTAATGGACATTTATTGCAAAGTGACTTGTTTTTGCAAGATCTTTAACATAAAAAGCTATCCTTGTAGTGAGACAACCCCTTTAAATCCCATCCAGAGTTGCAAGCTCTTCTGTCTCTGCTACCTGCTAAAAGTGATCTCTCAGCCTTAGCTCAAGATCTGAAAGAAGCGGGGCCACAGGATCTACATGCGGTGAAGTCTGATGTCTCATCTTTTCAAAGCAGAGTTCAATCTCTGGAATCCTTTCAGGAAATGGTCCAACACTCCATCACTGACTTGCAAGCCTCGCTCTCAAACCAGAGAATCCAGCACCAGACAATGGTGGAGCAGATGGACAATCTTGAGAATTGGAATCTGCGGAATAATGTCAGAATTAGGGGGTTGCCCAAATCGGTTAAACCTCATGATCTTTCCCAGACCCTCACCAAGCTCTTTAACTCTCTTCTTGGCAGGAAGGAAGATGATCACATCAAAATTGATCGGGCTCACAGGGCCCTGCGATCCCAAAGCCAGGACACTTCCCGTCCGGGGGATGTTATATGCCGGATTTATTATTATGCAGTTAAAGAACTGATCATGAGGAAAGCGAGATTATCCCAGGATCTCTCCTTTGAGGGGGCCAAGCTCTCCTTCTTCCCTGATCTTTCTAGGCGCACAATCCTACCACATCCCGTATCACTGGGGTTATCCCTTCACACTACAGGTCCGTCGTGGAGAAGAACTCATTGTACTAGATAGTCCTGTGGACTTAACAGCCTTCCTCGGAGCCCTTGATGTTCCGTCCGTTTCTCTCCCAGAATGGAACTCGCTTTTTGCCCCATTGTCTTCTGGAAAGTTTCCTATAGGTCTTTCCAAGAGATGTCTTCCAGCATTGTGTTCTCGACTGATCTTCTTGGATTTTGTGGGTCTATTCCAGCAATGTACATGTCATGTGTGTGGACTCTCTAATGGTTGCCACCTGCATTGTGCAAGTAGTGGTAATATAATTCCTGTAGATCCTTCTTAGAAAGGTCTTCCACCAGTTGACAACATTTGCTCCAGGACTATCCTAATGTTGAGTTTCCACTAAAGAACAGAGAATTGCATAATTGTTTAACATTTTTTGCTCAAATCTAGTTCAACCTGAAAGTTAACTTAAAAGTCAATGGAAGAGGAAAATGGTCTTGGAATGTATCTCTTGTATCCCGACAGCAGGTGTCCCGTTGCTTCTCATGGCGTTGATACTGACAGATCCCCATACTTCTGGAACTGAGTTTGTAAGAACTGGTAAATTGTGCTATACTAATTTTTCCCACGGAATCAAATAAACTTGTTCCTACCAACAAACCTCAAGGTAGTTTATACAAAAAGAAAAAGAGGCTTGATAGTATTTTAAAATATTAGGCCCCCCAAACCCCTAAAATCAGGGTGTAGCTATGGGGGGGCGATTAATACTTACCTACTATGCAATTGAACTGGGGCCCAGGGGGGAAATTTTTTGTTCTGGCGGCCCACCATTGGAGTTTATTCAGCGGCTCACCAGTGGAGTTTATTCTGGGGACCTTCCCTGCAGCTATGGAGATGCCTTCTGTACCCTGCCTCTTGCTTTTTGCCTCTTCCTCTCTGCCTTTCTGCTTCTCCCAAAGATGTATATGCAGTTTAAAAGAAACTCCAGGTCTTCCATGCTCAGTGGGCCACTAAGGGATTCCCCTTTTCTTCCTGTGGGTCTGTCTGAGCCTGCTTACTTAGGGTCCTGTGCCTAGAGTTTACAATATTATAGATGGCATATGACATGCAGAGAACTATTTAGGGATTTTTATACAGTATTGGGGAGCTTCAGATTATTAACAATGTAAAGTAAGTGGAGATCATCAGCAATTGCAATCCATCCATAGCTCACAGTTCCTCTCCTGTGTGGAGTGCAAGGACAATGTCAACCACCAGCAGAAACGTATCCAGATAGTAAAAAAGTCCAGCACTTCCACATAACAAAATTGCATTTGTCATTAATTAAAATGTAAGTAAAAAGCCAAAAGTGAGCATGTTGAGTATGCTTACGCATTTCAGACAAAAATGTCCCTTTTTCCCCATTTTAAAAAATAATGAAAAAAAAAAGGGGGATCTTTTCATTTTATTTATTTATTCTTTTTATTATAGACCGTCTTTTAATTTATTTTTTATTTATTTTCATAATTTTTGTATCTAATTTTTTAAAATTTTTTGTTTCCATTTTAATTTTTGCATTTTTTTATATTTCATTTTTTATTTATTTTTCCTTCATACTCACAATCCAATTCATGTTTGTTCTGTTTCCTCTACTCCTCGCATTTTTCAATTGTGTACATCTGTTCCATGTTTTCCGTGTGTCTTATATTTGTGATGTATTGCTAAATCATTGGTCACTTTTGTTTTTAAATCCTCTCTTTTACCATTCTGTGTTGGGCTGTGAATCTGGACATTTGTGTTCGAAAAGCGTAAACGCACTCCATGCTCAGTCTGGAATTTACACTTGCATTTTAATGGATTACAAATAAAAATTCGTTTTATGGAATTGCTGGACATTTCTACTATTTGGAGCTACAGATTACGCCTGTGCCTAAAATCTTGATCGTATGTAGTTTACGCATCGGAAATCTTTTTCCCAGATGCCCACAGAAAATATAAGAGCTCAGATAGTTTAGCAGGGGAAACTAAAGGTTCCAAAGTATTTCATCCTAGAACCCCAGCACATACTAAACTCACCCCCCCCCAATGCCTGACAAAAAAAAATTCCCCCTAAAGGCAGAAGGCAATAAAAGTCCCAGTGCTACATGAGAGAAGCCACATGGGGCAGATACTGATGAACAATTCAACACATTTTTCAATCTACCTCACCGGGCCCCTCTATTTGGTCACCTTTCCAACGTTCGTTAACACTTAATTTCTAATCACCAACACAGGGGGCAACCATGCATTTAGGCAGTAGACTGGGCAAGACAATCTCCTCAATTTAAACCGAGCATCATTTTGGGAAAAAGGTGTTTGTGCCTTTGAACATGCATGGTTTTGTGCCAAAGGGCTGGTCTGAGTATTTCAAACTGCTGGAACCCGGGGGTTTTCACGCACAACCCATCCTAGGGTTTTCAGAGAATGGTCCAAAAAAGAAAAAACTCCATGAGGCAGTCCTGTGGGCGGAAAGCCCTTTTTGAGCCAAGGTCAAAGAAATGGGGAACTGGTTTGAGCGAAGAAAGGCAAATGACCAAATAGCCACCCGTTTTCAACCAAAATACAAAGAGCATCTCTGAATGCACATACGGGGGAACTTTGGGGGCAGATGGGGTACAGCAGCAGAAGACCACACGGGTGCCACTCTTTCAGACTAAGATACAGGAATCTGAGGCTCCAATTTGCCCAAAGCTCATAGAATTGGGACAGTTGTAAGACTGGAAACGTTGCCTGGGTCTGATGAGTCTCGATTTCTAGCTGCGAACTTTCGGTTGGTAGGGTCAGAATTGGATGCAACTACATGAAAGCATGGACCATCCTGCCTTGTTTAACGGTTCGGTGGTGGTGGTTCGAGGTGGTGGTGGGTGTCATGGTGTTGTGGGGAATATTTTTCTTGGCACTCTTTGGGCCCCTTGGTGACCAAATTGAGCATAGTTGAAACACCTTGTGGAATCTATGCAAACGAAGTGAAGTATTGAGGGCAGTTCTGAAGGCAAAAGGGGGTCCAACCCGTTACTAGCATGGTGTACCTAATAAAGTGGCCGGTGAGTGTATGAGGAGGGCAATACCTTAGCACATAAGGTAACTGCACGTTGGATAAAAATCAGTTCACAACAGGATGCAGAAAAGCCACAGCTACATTTGAGAAAGATACTGATGAACAACCACTCACACGCCCACTATACATGAGGGGGTGATTGCTAGTATTACAATGTACGAGTCAGGTGTTTTATCAGATATTTTGTTTGGCAGTTGGTTTTAATATATATTATTGAAAGTTATATTTTATGATTCTCCTCCTCTAATTTTGGGCTCAGTAAAACATATTAGATTTGAGGTCAGTTTTCTGGAATGGTTTATGTGGTCATCCGAAGTGGAGTTATGTAATCATCTGAAGGGGGGTCATGTGATCATCTAAAGTGGGGTCATGTGGCCATCCAAAGTGGGTTCATGTGGTCATAAGAAGTGGGGTAATGTAGTCCCCCAAAGTGGGGTCATGTGATCTATTTGAAGTGGGGTCATGTTGTCATATAAAGTGGGTCTATGTGGTCATAAGAAGTGGGGTCATGTGGTCACCCAAAGTGGGGTGATGTGATCATCTGAAGTGGGGCCATGTGGTCATCCACAATAGGTTCATGTGGTCATCTAAAGTGGGTCTATGTTGTCATTTGAAGTGGGGTCATGTGGTCATCCAAAGTGGGTCTATGTTGTCATTTGAAGTGGGGTCATGTGGTCATCCAAAGTAGGTCTATGTGGTCATCCAAAGTGGGTCTATGTTGTAATTTGTAGTGGGGTCATGTGGTTACCCAAAGTGGGGTCATGTTGTCATATAAAGTGCGTCTATGTGGTCATCCTAAGTGGGGTCATGTGGTCATCCAAAGTGGGGTGATGTGATCATCTGAAGTGGGGCCATGTGGTCATCCAAAATAGCTTCATGTAGTCATCCAAAGTGGGTCTATGTTGTCATTTGAAGTGGGGTCATTCAAAGTGGGTATATGTGGTCATTTAAAGTGGGTCTATGTTGTAATTTGAAGTGGGGTCATGTGGTCATACAAAGTGGGTCTATGTTGTCATTTGAAGTGGGGTCATGTGGTCTTCCAAAGTGGGTGTATGTGGTTATCCGAAGTGGGATCATGTGATCATCCAAAGTGGAGTCATGTGCTCATCCGAAGTGGGATCATGTGGTCATGTCATCTGAGGGGAATATCAGCAGCAATTGGCAGCTAGTTACTTATAACAGTCGTTAGGCCCTTTCCTCTAATTCCATCATCTCTCTTGCCCCTCTCATGAAAACCAACTAAAAACTGCACAGCACCTCCTGTATCCATGGCCCAGTTAGCAAAACACACCACAAACCACATGGTGGGAAGCCTGCTATTTCACACGGCTCCCCATGCCAGCCTCATAGCCTCACAAGACAACCCAACACCAGCATGATGCTCAAGAGTAGAATTCTCTGACATCATGATCCCGACCCCACAGGAACCACAGTCCAATAACATTATCCCTGCCATATGTTCACACCTCACAGGATAATCTCCGGATATCATCTCATAGAGGCATGAGAGACAGTGAAAATCTATCATCAGTCCTATAACTTGGTGTCTTTAGGGAAGGTAATACAAAGTCATCATGGGGTACTTCCACAGTCCGTTAGTTTTAACCTTCTTTCATATGGTCAGAAGTGGCCGTGTTTTAGGAATAAAGTGGCCGTGGTTGTATAATTTCCCTTTAAGGGTAGAGATCTACAGACGAGATGAGGAAAGAGGCAGAGCTTATTTCAGGCAGACATGGCATCATTACATTTCTAACAGTACTTGTTATCTGAAATGAAATGATAAATTCTCTCTGTGTTATAATTCGGTGTCTTCTATTCTTTGTGTCTCAGGATTATTTCATTATAAGGATTGTCACTTGTCGAGGCTCTAAAATAACCTGCAAAACCTTATTAAAGGCTTCACCTCGCTTCCAGTCCTTACATCTGAAGCAGCTGCCTTGTCGGTGTCATCTGCTCTGTCACTTGTGTGTGATGTTGCCAGCCTGCTGCCAGGACCCTCCAGATGCCTTCGGCCCCAGTGCACATTTTATTATCTACAATGCTTCTTTATAAACCGAAGATGCTGCTGTTACTTGTCCTCATACTACAGATCCTCCCGGGGGCTTCTTTCGCTGCGGCTTGTGCTCTGACAGGACACATTCTAGATGGTCACTACAAGGACGGAGACTTGATGGTCGGAGGGATTATACAGGTCAACACTTTATATTTACCGCAGCATTTTAGATTTACTGAGAAACCAAAATCCCCCAGATGTGGCAGGTAAGTGGCCAAAACTGTGCCTGGTCTTTGACTGTTCTTCTAGATGTTCTGGAGCAGCTGGAGTCTCTATAATACTCTGCCCCAGTTGATGCAGAATGGAAAGATGTGAAGGGGGATCTTTGCTCAGTAGAGGATGGGTGGATTATACCAGCACCGTCCTCCACCAACCATTGAAGGCTAGATGCTCGTGACATTGGTGCACTTTATCTCTGGCTCACAGAATACAATAGAACCATGTGTTTCATATGAATCTTCTGATACTTCTCCAGGTTCAGTACATGTTACAGATGTCATTATTTCTTTTAAACCCAGGGTTCTCTTTCTCTGCTGCACCCTCACAGTTTGCAAGCTGGAGGTGAGATAATAATGTATCCAGCATGTCTCCTTCCATCTCTCAGTTTCTTTCACTAACTCCTTCCCTTGGCCTCTTGCAATTTACAGACTCTCCCACCCACAAGGATGGGAACTCTCTTGATCTGGTCTTTTGTCATCTCTTCTCAATTTCTAACTTTACTAATTCTCCTTATGCGCTCTCTGACCACAACCTTATCTCCGTCGTTATCACTAATTCTCAGCCTTCTCTGGACACATCTGCCCATCACACATTCCGAAATATCCGCTCCATCAACACTCAGGAGCTCATAGATACCATACAGTCCTCACTGCACCCACCCATCCCTACTCCTCACTCCCACTTACCTCTCTGTACTGCCTCTGTCAAACAATACAACGTGACTCTCTCCACCACCCTGGACATATTGGCACCACTCACACACCGGCAACCTTGACACACACCTCAGACTTGCTTTCTGCAGCGATGTTCCAGGTGTGCTGAAGGTCTGTGGAGAAAGTCGAAGCTATCTTCAGACATTCTCCATTACAAATTCATGCTCAGTACTTACCACAATGCCCCTCACTGTGCCAAAAAAGAATATTTCAGCTCCCTCATCTCAACTTTACACAACAAACCAAAATGCTTGTTTGACACTTTCCACCCCCTTCTCAGGTTTAAAGCGGTTGTCTCACTACAAGAATTCCTTTTTATGTTAAAGATCATGCAGAAACAAGTCACTTTGCAATGTGTGTCCTACCTATTCTGGGATATCCCTTCTTGTATAGGCTGCATCAGCTCTCAGGTCGCTATAGCTACAGACCTGTTCCATTTCTCATGATAGGCTGCCAGTACTGGTTGCTATAGCTACAGACCTGACTTCTAATGCAGCCTAGTAGAAGCCAGTAAACACGCCCCTGAATTCAAAATGAAACCAAGAAAACAGGACTGAAGTAGGATGAATCAATGTAATGAGAGAACCCCTTTAAAGCTCAGGTCCCGGTCACTGACCTCTGTGCTGAAGACCTGGCCACTCACTTTAAAGACAAAATCGACAATATCTGGCAAAACATTGCATCTCAATTCTCAAGTAATACCCATCCTGTCCCTCCCCACGCGTCATCTATCTGCTACCAGTTCTTGACCCGACGACAGAGGAAGAAGTATCCAGGCTTTTCTTGTCTGCTCGCCCCACCACCTGCTCTAGTGACCCCATTCCCTCCCACCATGTCCAGTCTATTTCTACAGCTGTCCTCTCTCACCTTACTACAATCTTCAATCTCTTTCTCCATTGGGATCTTTCTATACTTCGTTAAACATTCTGTTATAACCAGCCCACTCTGGACCCATCCTGCGCTGCTCACTGTCGCCCAATACTTCTGCAATAGAATAACGTGTTTCTCATGAACCCTCTGACACTTCTTTATCCAATACATGTAACATGCGTCAAAAAATTTCGAACCCATGGTCCATGGTTTCTGCCGCACAATCAAGGCTGCAAAGCTGAAGGTGGGACAGTAATCTATCCAGCATGTGTGTGAGAGAAATAAAGTGCATGAATGTCACTAGCATTCTGCCTATGATTGGTGGGGGACAGCACCAGTACAATCCACCCATCTTCCCTTGTTTAGATTATCTCTGCACTGGGTTTCCACCCGATTCTCTCTGCACCGATATTACCATTAGGAATTAAGTTGAACTCCGGTGATAAGTTTAGGTTTTGCACATTTTCAGCAATCTCTATGAATTTCAGGCCTTCTCTACAATTTTATCGGCATCTTCTCGTCTTCTTCTTCACCTTTGAGGAGATCAATAAGAACCTGCAGTTTTTGCCCAATATGTCCCTGGGCTACCAGATATTTGACTCCTGCGCCAATGCTCATACGTCTGTCTACAGCATCCTGAGGATATTGTCAGGTCAAGAGGAAATCACCCCAAACTATAGCTGTTGGAACAGGACAAAAATGGTGGGGATCATCGGAGACCTGACACGCACCTCATCTTACGCCATAGCTCAGATAACGGGAATCTACAGGTACCCACAGGTTTGTACTAACACCAACAATCAGTGTCAGACTGCAGTGCCGGGAGTCCACCAGTGTGGTTGATTCTTGGGGACCACAAGTGAAGTTGATTCTTGGAGCCCACCAGTGCAGAAATTTTTGGGGGCCACCAGTGGGAGTTGATTCGGGGGTTCCCACCAGTGGATTTGTGGGATTGGAATTTTCTTGTGGCCCCCCAGTAGTTTGATTTTGGGGCCAACAGGGGAGTTAATTCTTGGGGGGACCCCCAGGGGAAGTTGATTCTTGGGGCCTCCAATGGGGTTGATTCTTGGGGCTCACCAGTGCAGTAGGTTCTTGGGGCACACCAGTGGGGTTGATTCTTGGGGACCACTAGTGAAGTTGATTCTTGGGGCTCACCAGTGCAGTAGATTCTTGGGGCCCACCAGTGGAGTTGATTCTTGGGGCACACCAGTGGAGTTGATTCTAGGGGTCCACCACGGGAGTTTATTGATTCTCTTAGCCCACCAGTAGAGTTGATTCTAGGGGTCCATCAGTGAAGATGATTCTTGGGGCCCACCACTGGGGTTGATTCTTGGGGCCCACCAATTGGGTTGATTCTTGGAGACCACTAGTGAAGTTGATTCTTGGGGCTCACCAGTGCAGTAGATTTTTATGGACCACTAGTGAAGTTGATTATGTGGGCCCACCAGTGCAGTGGATTATAAGTGACCACCCAACAAATACTATATAGGACTACGTCTCTTTTCTCCCAAAAAAATAGCCCCAGGCCCGCCATACTCCTGTGGGTCTCCCCTACTCCATTGTGGACCAGACCAAGTCTGAAAACAATGTATTCCACACGATATAGATGGTATCAGCGGTCTCTTTCTCAGATGTAGTTTAACTTGAGAACGATATATTACTGCATAGTGTTATCTATTCTTAGATCACAGCAAAAACCATTGAAAAAGTTGGAATAACTTTGTGTGCAGTGATATCATGGTGCATTATCTGTCAAGGTCATCTTTACTACATCTGTATACGCTCATTAGAATGTGAGTTATATGTAAGGATAGGACCAAGACATAATGCAGATCTGTAATTGGGCTCCTGATAATGGCGCATCATGTATAGCCCCGCTCTCCTCTTATGGGTAGGAGGACCTCTTGGACCCACATTCAACCATACAACCAAAATTCATCCTCGGCCTCTATGCCCTCTATGGTTTCACCAGGGTGTGTGAGGAGAAAAGATGTTGGTCTCACTGTACTTGGGCAGCACATCTGTAGTGGTCTGTTGAGGTCTTTCTGTCCCTTTATTTCGAGGTACTTATATAATGAGGAATTGTAACATTTCAACTCATCTTGTTCATTCTGATATTAGAGAGGAGGGAAGGGTAGAGATTTTATATGAAGCTGGAAAGATAGACAATGATGTTTACAGTAAAGTGGAATAATAATGAAAATAATAATCATAATGATGTGTAAAGTAATAAAAATGAAGCAAATGAAGTTTCAAAACCCATAACCTAAAAAAGAGTGTAGATCCCTGCCAATAAGAGCTTAAACTCTACAGGAGAGAGGTCCCTGCCCATAGGACCTTACACTCTACAGGAGAGAGGTTCCTGCCCATAAGAGCTTACACTTGGGGGAGAGGTAATTACGGAGGCTCCCCACATAAGAACTTACACTCTACAGGAAAAAGGACCCTACCCATAAGAACTTACACTCTACAGGAGAGAGGTCACTTCCCATAAGAGCTTACACTCTGCAGGAGAGAGGACCATGCCATACGAGCTTACACTCTACAGGATAGAGGTTCCTGCCCATAAGATCTTACACTCTATAGGAGAGAGGACCATGCCCATAAGAGTTGTCCCTCTACGGGATAGATGACCCTGCCCATAAGAGCTGACAATCTACTAGAGAGGATCTTTCTTATAAGAGCTTTCACTCTACAGGAGAGATGCCCCTGCCTATAAGAGCTTACACTTTACATGAGAGAGGATCATGCACATAAAAAAAAAACTTACATGCTACAGGTGAGAGGTCCCTGCCCATAAGATCTTAAACTCTACAGAAGAGAGAATTCTGCCCATAAGAGTTTACACTCTACAGGTGAGTGGACCTTACCCATAAGAGTTTAAATGCTACAGGAGAAAGTTCCATGCCCATAAAAGCTTACACTCTACAGGGGAGAGGATCTTGCCCATAAGAGCTTACACTCTACAATAGAGGCCCCTGTCCATAAGAGATGATAGAGATGACTGTAGAGAGGGATGGAGAGCACTGTGCAGCTGTAAGTGTATGTTTATTGAATTTTAAAAACCCGTTCCTAAAAAAAGTAAGTATTTGAGTAAAGGGTTTTGGTTAATAAGAACTTCATGTTTACAATAAATACACATAAGGCCACTTTATTCCTAAAAGGTTACACCTTCAAATCTCCTGTTTAACACTTAATTTTAATAAGCCTAATCACAGGGAACTTTGTGCCCCTAGGACCTGTAGAGAAGGACAAAGACAACTCCTGCGGGGGTTCAAACCGAGCTGTATGGGGAGAAAGGTATTTTAGCCTTGAACTACATTGGGGAGAAGGTCCTCCTAAAATTTCAGGAAAACCTGCCTGATTCCTGGGATTTCACCACAACAAACTCTAGAGGTTTTTCCAAAGAAAACATCTCATACGGAGTTGGGGCAATGCCCTTGGTTTTATCCCAAGATGATAGGGATCAGATAAGAATGGAGAATTTCTCAGCTGAGAAAGGCACTGATCAAGACCCTTTACTCTACAGAAGGAGATTCTGACCAATAGGCCACTTTGGGAGATGGGTCAGCACAAAAAAAAACAACATCCGGGTTGCCATGTCCTTTAAAGCTTAAGAAGAGGAAACTAAGACTTTACCACAATGGTGTGCCCTAAGCCATGAAATGGGCATTAGAAGATTGGAAAAGTTGCCAGTCTGCTTTGTCAGTTTCTGCTTCTACACGGATGGTAGGTCGAAAGGCTCACAACCTAAAATGGACCCCCTGCCTTGTATAAGGGTTAGTGGGGTGGTGTGTAAATGTGTGGGGGAAAACTTGGCATCTTTAGGGCCCCCTTTGGGAATGAGATGTTAAACCTTTGAAACATCCACAAGTAGGCTTCTGGGAAAGGGGTAACAACGTACTGAGTTACCAATAAATTTTTATAACCCATCAGAAGAATCAGAGAGTCCTGATAAAGGAGACTGGTGGGTCTGAGCAGTCAGGGTAGGGGTAGCACTTCTAGAGTGAGCACGGGGCCACAGAAATTTTCCACTCCATCCTTAATTTGATGTGTCTTGATTTTTAATGATTTGTCAATGTGCCAATAATATAATGAACCTTATTTTTATGCCGACAGATAAGTTATGGCCCAATGACCTCAGCCACCGATCAGTTTCCTTCACTCTATCGAGCGGCACCCAATGAGTTATCTGAAATTGATGCCATAGTGCACTTGGTGAAACATTTTGGTTGGAAATGGGTTGGCGTTATTATTTCGGACGATGAGACTGGAGAGAAAGCTGGAGAGACCTTTAAGAAGGAGATTTTAAGCTCCGGGGGCTTCGTGGCCTTCTTCATTAAATTTAAGGAGAATCCTCTTGACTTCATACCCAATAGAAAGGCAATGGAAATGATGAATAAAATCTCAACAAACGTGACCGTGGCGTTCTTAAGCATAAAATTTGCGGACATGTTTGCCCATGTGTTTGCCGTACTAAAACTTAGACCTAAAATTTTGGATCAATCTTCCTTTTTCTTCCAGGTCTCAGAATTACAACGTCTCCGCATAAGAATAACTTTTAATGGGTCTTTGTCACTTTCTGCTTATCAAGGAGAGATTCCAGGGTTCAGGGAATATTTTTATAGCATAAAACCCATGAAATTTCCAGATAACAATGTGCTAAGGGAGATCTGGCAAATCCTGGTACCGTGCACCTTCTCAAACCCTACAAGTAAATATGTACCCAAATGCATCGGGAATGAAACTCTGAATGAGGAGTTTTTATCACTATATAATATTTTTGTCTTCAGGACTTCGTATTCCATCTATAGCACAATATATGCCATGACACATTCCCTTCATGACATGTATGTCAGCAGGAAACCCGATGATCTGTGGACCTCTTTCCAGCACTGGCAGGTAGGCCAACTCTTGAGTTTAACTATTTCCTCTTTTACAGCTTCTGACTCCAACTTCCTGTTCAGCGTGTGCTTTGAAAACATGACAGGATGGTACAAAGCTCTTCCCAGGTCAGTAACTCTAAAGGCTATTTCTACACTGCACAGAAAACGTCCGTTTTTTCAGCGTTTTTCGTTTTCTAAAAACGCTGGAAAAATGACTGTAATCATCTCCCACAGACTCTAATGTAAGAACGTCCTGCTGTCTACACTGCGCTTCTTTTTTCTGCTCGTTTTTTTTACTGGTGGTATTTTGCAACATGCTCTAAAAAACGGCAGAGCGGGCAGAAAATTTACTACAGGAGTCTATGGAAAAGCGCCGGAAGTCTTTTGGCGCGTTTTCGCTGCGTTTTTTGCCGCGATTTTTCAATGAAAACCCTCCCAGGAAACCCAAGTCCCACCTATAGTGGGTGTAACAAAGGTTATACCTGATCAAATTTACATACAAGTGTCTGATTCGTCTTTTTTTGTATCTGTTGTAAAAAAAATTATCATGTTTTGGTCGCTAACGATTTTTGCGCAATTCATATTTTTTGCTAAAAATACGTTTTTTTACAGATTTTGGCGTCAGAATCAGTTTTTTTTTTACAGATTTTGATGCTAAAAACCTTTTCTAAACATATTTTGCCGCTAATAACGTTATCTCGCTAAAGAAGCTGAAAATAAGTTTTTTACGGATTTTGGCGCAAGAATCCGTTTTTTTACGTTTTTTGGCACTAAAATTATTTTTTTAAAGATTTTGGCGCTAATAACGTTATCTCGCTTCTGACACCAAAAATCAGTTTTTTTTACGGATTTTGGCACAAGAATCCGTTTTTTTTACGTTTTTTGGCACTAAAATCATTTTTTTTTACAGATTTTGGCGCTAATAAAGTGATCTCGCTTCTGACGGCAAAAAATAAGTTTTTTACAGATTTCTGCGCCAGAATCCTTTTTTTATGGCTTTTGGGGCTAAAATCCGTATCTTTACAGATTTTGGCACTAATAAAGTGATCTAGCTTTTGACACCCAAAAATACGTTTTTTACGGATTTTGGCGCCAGAATCCGTTTTTTACGGATTTGGGCGCTAAGATCAATATCTTTAAAAATTTTGGCGCTAATAAAGTGATCTTGCTTCTGACACTAAAATATTTTTTTTTACGGAATTTGTCGCAATAATGCGTTTTTTGGGATTTTGGGGCTAAAATCCTTTTCTTTACAGATTTTGATGCTAATAAAGTTATCTTGCTATATGGAAAGATAATGTGGGTTTTTGTGGATTTTGGTGCAAGAATCTGGTGCAAAATTTAATAAAGTAGTAGCACGCAGCAGCACACAAAGGACAATGTGCTCACAATGGCTACAGTGATCTAAAGGAAGTGACTACTTAACATATTAACTCCACCTGTAGGGTGTAGTTTACATCCAATGGCTTAATTTGTGCATACATTAAAAAGCAGAGCAAAAACGCTCCAAAAAAAACGCTTCAAAAAACGCTCAAAAAAAACGAAAAACGCTCCAAAAAAAAAAAAACGGACGTTTTTTCAACTGCTTTTGACAGGCAGTGGACAGAAAACTCAGTTTCATGAACGTTTTTAGTAATTCGTTTTCAGGTCGTTTTTTGTCCTAAAACTCATCAGGGAGTTATGTCACCAGCCCCACCACTGAGTAGAGAGAGAAGCAGGAGATAAGAACTGTTCTAACTGTAAAAGCAAGCAAAATCAGAGCAGCAATGTATGTGACAATAGTCTTTATCTACCTTTGCCTACATGTTAAAAGCTAATCAATTAGATAGAAAACCCCCCTAATTGGGCTTAGTGGTTACCTTCAGTGTCAGACTTGGGTGCCTGAGGCACAACGACAGATTTTATTCTACGGGCATATCAATTTAGTTAATTCCAAAGACCTACCTGTATAGTTGATTCTTTGGGAAAACCAGTGGAGTTGATTCTTGAGGCTACCAGTAGAGTTGATTATTGGGGCCACTGGTGGAGTTGGAGTTTTGGGCCCACCAATGTAGTTGCTTCATGGAGCCACCTGTGAAGCAGATTCTTGGGGCCTACCAGTAAAGTTGATTCTTGGAGCCAACAGTGGAGTTGACTCCTGGGGCCCACCAGTGAAGCAGATTCTTGAGGTCCGCCAGTAAAGTTGATTCTTGGGGCTCACCAATGGAGTTGACTGATGGAGCCCACTAGTGGAGTTGACTCTTGGGGCCAATCAGTGGAACTAATTCTTGGGTTCTACCCTACAGCTGCTATACATGACTGCATGTGAATCTTGCACTCTGCCACTTGCTTTCAGCAATTCTTTCTCAGCCTTTCATCTTGAAAAACAGCTCCAAGCTTGCCCAGGGCCCACTGGAGGTTTCCCCTACTGCACCTGTTAGTCAGTCTGAACCTGGCTAAAACACTGGTGTGACCTTGCGGCTGCACATCCCTAAGGCCAGCTGTGGTCATGTAATGATATAATTATAATAATAATTTTAATTATTAACTAATACTCTTCTATATAATTTTCAGATAGGCTATTAAAAATACTGCAGGTATAAAAAAAAAATCTAAGTTCTTGGGCTTTTTATTGTTTCTGTATCTTTACCAGTTGAACTACTTCCTCCGGAGAGTAAACTTCGGCACTTCTTCCGGAGACACAATCTACTTTAAATCCAACAATCAAATTCCAACACGTTTGGATTTCCTAAAATACCTCTTCACATCTAGAATGAAAATGTCAAAGGTGAAGGTTGGGAGTTACGGCGAGTTATGGCGACACCCACTCAAAAGCCTAGAAAAGCCTGATATGTGGGCTCCATACTTCCAACAGGTATGATCGTAACCAATGTGTTAATCTGTAAGATATAAAGAGAAGCTTGTCTGCGACTCACGAGTACTTTCTGTAAATTCAACAATAACTTTATTTAAAAATCCAAAGTGAAGACTCAGTAAAATACAACTGACAAAAAGAGACGTTTCCATTCAGTTCGGACCTTGGTCATGCAAGTTACTGTGGAACAGGCTTACTATTATTATTATTTATTTACTAAGGAAGATTTCTATAGCCGCCATGTTAACGCTTCTATTACTTGCTGCCTGGGCCAGGAAGTCATATATACCACCATCTTGTTACACACTTCTATATCATTTATATAATGCTGTAGGCTGGGCAAGCAATCGAGCCTCCTAGTGATCAAATACCCTATGCTTGTATTATTGAAAAAAAATTATTAAAAAGTACAAAAATAGAAAAAAAAATAAAAACCTAAAAGTTCACATCACTCTCTATTTCCATCTCTAAATAATAAAAAATTACAAAGATTTCACATGCAGTAATTAGTAATTTCAATAACGAAGATCAAAAAGTCTTATGTATCCCAAAATAGTGTCAATAAAATGACACTTTAACCTGCAAAAATATCCGCCTTCACTCGCGTCCATAGGTGGAAGAACAAAAAAGTTATTGGTTGCAGAAAATCGCGCTTCAGCACAAAGTTAAGAAATAGAGAATTTAAACTTTTTTAAAAGTATTAAAACATAACGAAAACCTTTGGTAAAATTTGGTATTGCCAAAATTTGATATTTATTGACCTGCAGAATACAGATTACACATCAATAGCACCAGAGAATGAACACCATAACCCTACCCGGCCCCCCGTCCGTAAACATTAGTAAAGAACGGAAAAAACAGACCCGGCGCTCATTTCAAGGAAGAAAAGCCCCTCATGGCAGTCGAGGATGGAGTTAAATAAAGGCTTTTATTCCATTAAAATATTGATGAAAGAGTATTTAACCTTTACATCAATGCAACACACATATAACGCGTTTCATGCCGCACTGGCGCTTCTTTAGATGAACAAGCGCCGGGTCAGTTTTTTTCCATTCTTCACCTCTGTTCGTTCCCGCTGCCTGCTTCGGCTTCGAAGAGAGTGACCTGCGGCTGCTGTTCCAAAGGCTTGGATAAAGCCACCCATACCCATAAGAGTGTTGTGCCTCTATACTAACATACACAACCCCTCTAGGTGAGAAAATTGCCTACTTCTTCTATTTTTATTATATAAGTTATAGATGTACTTTCACCATTGAGCGCCACCTCTCTGTTTTTTATTTCATATTTGCTATATACCGTCCGTAAACATAGTACAAGAGGTGGAAGCATACTGTGAAAAAGGTGGACCATGTGGATCCGTCTGTGTAAGAGGGGGAATGGAGAGCACTCCATGTAAAGAGTGGGCAATGTGGAGCAGTCTGTGTGAGAGGAGGATCCATGGGGAGCAGTCTGTGTGTGAGGAGGAGCCATGGGGAGCAGGATTTGTGAGAGGAGGAGCCTTGGCGAGCAGGCTGTGTGAGAGGGGGAACCTTGGGGAGCAGTCTGTGTGAGAGGGGGAACCTTTGAGAGCAGGCTGTGTGAGAGGAGGAGCCTTGGGGAGCAGGCTGTGTGAGAGGAGGAGCCTTGGGGAGCAGGCTGTGTGAGAGGAGGAGCTTTTGTGAGAAGGCTGTGTGAGAGGAGGAGCTTTGGGGAGCATCCTGCGTGAGAGGTGGAACTTTTAAGGAGCAGGCTGTGAAAGAGGAGGGTATGGAGATCAGTTTTTGTAGCCAATAGACGGAAATCCATCTGTAAGAGAGATGGGGCATGGATAGCAGTCTATGTGAGGGTGGATGTAAATCCATTTTAGTATAAGTCCTCCTATTATAGGCCTATTGCTGGACCTAGAATGAGTCAACTTAACACCCGGTATGCACTGACCACTAGGAATGCAGATATCAATCTCTTAAGTTCCCTAACAATGGGAAATACAAAAAATTTAGCTATTGATTCAGGGATCATCACAATCAATGATTTTGCACTATTTTGGGCCACCCAGGGAAACAGTGCTAAATGCTACAAAGGTTTAGAGGGAACACTTTCTGGCTTTTGAGTATTAGTTAATCTTAGCAATCTTAATCTTAGGTCTGTTGGGCTAGGTCAAGGGTATTTGGAGAGAGGGGGCAGTAAAAGTGAAATTTTGTGCTTCCCATCAATTTTAACTCTGTTGTTCAAGAAAAAACTGAAAAGTTGACAACTCTCTCTCAGCAGGATAATGCCCTCAGATATGTTATGGGAATTGTTCAGAGATGGTGTGAGGAACTTAACTGTAAGGAATATGGCTATGGTCTTTTAAAAGCTTCCGGTCTCTTTCCAGTCTCAGCCAGGGTTCTGAACAGAACCTCAGTGGTTAAGTACCTGGGCCAATGCCACACACCCTATTCTTCTTACTGTTTTCTGTTGTGTTTATGCCTGTTTGTCAGGAATAGATTCTTGCATGGGGCACCCTTCTCTGGGCAGTTGCTCTTTTTTAGGCAGGGAAAGCCGGGGAAAGAATAGGGCAGTAACAAAAAGTAAAAGGTAGAGGGTTCTTGACCTTGATCAATCTGAGCAAAGCACCTATAGGATTCGTAGGAAGAAGTCTAACCCATGGAGGCTAAACCACACAAGTTCAAGGATCTACCACCACCAATGTCATGATTCAGATTGTACCGGACATCTTCATTTCAGTAAAATTTGGAAATGTTTAATTACCTTTTTTTTATTGCTAAAACACTGATGACAAAAAGTTAAAAAAAAAAGAAACAAAAACAATACCAACAAACAAAAACACTCATAAGCAACATCTCCTGGTGGATGTACTTTAGCCTATTCCATCAAACGATGGCACCTACTGTTAACCCCTTTCCGCGGCATGGTCATAATAATATTTATCTTCATTTTTGTCCTCCCCTTTAAATGCCATACATTTTTTAATTTTTCCATCTACATAGACATATAAGTGCTTGTTTTTTGCAGGCCAAAGATGTACTTTTTTAATATGACCATGCCACATTATAATGTATATTGGGAAACTGAAAATAAATCCTAAGTGTACTTTCGCCATGTTTGTTGGAGTTTTGTTTTTATGACATTAATTATTTGGCATAAATGATGTGTTACCTGTATTCTGCAGATCGGTGTGATTCGGGTGATGCCAAACATATAGGGTCTACATTTTGTTTTGCAACAATAAAAAAAAAAACATTCCTCATTTCTTAACTTTGCACTGCAGCGCCAATTCTGCAACCATTAACTTTTTTGTCCTTTCTCTTATGGACCTCAATGAGGGTGCAATGTTTGCTGGCTGAAGTGCAGTTTTTATTATTCCCATTTTATGGTACATGCAGCTTTCTTTTTCACTTTCTATTCTAATTTTTAGGGGTTTTTATACAGTATTTTTTACTTCAACATTCAGTCCCCCAAGGGTACTTGACCATTATATAAAAAATGCAGAAGGGTGTACTAAGATGGTGGTTCTACTTCTTCCTGCCTGGGGCAGAAAATAAGTGAAGCATTAATATGGAGAGCTATGGAAGCGCTCATTAGACTTTCAGCTGCCATGGTACTGATCAGCAATATTGCTACTCATTCATTTAAACACTGTGGCCATGATTGCCACGACCATCCAGCAGATCCAGCTCTGTTCCCTGCTGTTAGCATTGGGTATCAGCTGTAAAAATCAGCCTTCACCTACCATGTATGGAGCGGGCGCAACAGTGAGCTCCCTCCATACTCCCTTACCAGCATGGTGATGTACCAGTAAGTCAAATGTCAGTAAGGGGTTATTACATTTGACTTATTCCAACCTTCTTTAAATCGACATAAAAATGTCTAAATTGTCTAAGTAGTTTGTGCTCCATCTTTGCAGTTTGGCTAGAGTCACTTTGAAATACTTTATCTGTCCACAGGTGCCTCTATCACTGTGCAATGAAGCTTGTAAACCTGGGTATCGGATGGCGAAGAGGGAAGGGGAACCTCCATGCTGTTATGACTGTGTCCAGTGCAACAAGGGGGGAGGTGTCCAACACCACAGGTCTGTGATACTGAAGTATATGTGAGCTAATCAGTGGTAGAACTACCTCCATAGCATCCTTATCGACTGCTACGGGGCCTGCAGTCACTGAGTGGCCCGACCGGGCCCTGTCATAAGAAATGTAGCATCACTAGGGGGCAGCCCTGTCCCCCTCACAGCTCCACAGGGCTGCTTAAAAATATCTTAAATGAGCTGCTCCCTTAGCCACCTCCTCCTCTCTCCTCCGTGCTGACACTGGCTTCCAGCCTTCAACTGCTGTAATACTCATGCAGTCCCCTCGGTGTCTGTACATAGTAGGGATGGTGGAGGAGGGGTGTATGCACTGCCGGTCTGAGCAGCTCATGACCGGAAAATGCTGCCATGTAACTGTCAAGATGATTAAATAAGGTGTGGGATCTATCTTTGTTCCACTCCTTATCCAATTAAATGCCTCCACCGAATTATACTATTATTATTGCTGCCGGCAGCCCGAGCTCGAGAAATCTGACCGACACCTTCCGTTTCGGACATGAGATCTGAAGTTTAATCACAGTAAATTACATTGCAATAGAACTTTTCAATCACATGACTATTCTATCACCACATGATTGGTTAATTGGCGGTCGCTAAGAGAAAAGTTATAATTTGCATGTACGTATGAAGCATTAGCTGATATGATACATTCCAAAGCTCTCCTCTGTATTATCTGGGGGGAGGAGGAAGTCCTTGACTTTCTTGCTTCTAACAGGCAATGCATCTGTCTCAAGGAAAGCTGTATGAGAGATATCTGATAGTTCGATAAGGATGTATAGCAGTAAAAGCAGTTTAACAAACTATCTGATGAGCTTAATAATAATGATGAAACAGACTTTTGATGTTTTTTCCTTTAAATTACCAACTTGACATAACCACCCCTATATCTTACCATGACCACTGAACTCCCTGGACTGAGTGAGCTAGCTGCACTGCATACAAATAAGTATATGTGTATATGGAAGTGACTGTATGTATATATGTGTTTCGGTGTCTAAAATGTGTGCATGTACAAATATACAATTGAAACCAGAAGTTTCCATCCACTATATAAAAAGCCCCATCTGCATGTTTTTCTCACTATTTGACATGTTTTAGCTCAATTAGGAACCAAAATTACTTATATTTGCCAAATGCCAGAATAATGAGAGAGATTTTTTAAGGCATTTTAATTATTTTCTGCAAAGTCAAACATTTCCTTACACTGGGATTATTCTGCCTTTAAACAATTTGGAACAGCCCATATGATGATGTCATGTCTTTGGAGGCTTCTGATAAGTTTATTGGCAACATCTGAGTTAGAGACACACCTGTGAATGTATTTTAATTCACACAAGAAACACACTGCTTCTGTGAGTAACATCATGAGAAAGTCTAAAGAAATCAGCCAAGAAATCAGGAAGAATATTGTGGACTTGCACAAGTCTGGATCATCCTTGGGTGCAATTTCCAGATACCTGAAGGTGCCTCGTTCATCTGTACAAACACTTATATACAAGTACAAGCAAACTGGGAATGTCCAGCCATCATACTGCTCAGGAAGGAGATGGATTCTGTGTCTCAGAGACGAACATGCTTTGGTCTGACATGTGCATATCAACCCAAGAACAAAAGCAAAAGACGTTGTGAAGATGCTGGCGGAAGCTGGTAAGATTGTGTCATTATCCACAGTGAAACGAGTACAGTATCAGCATGGGTTGAAAGGCCACTCTGCCAGGGAGAAGCTTGGAAGCCTAAGAACACCATCCCAACTGTGAAACACGGGGGTGGCAGCATCATGTTGTGGGTTTGCTGTGGGAGGGACTGGTGCACTTCACAGAATAGTTGCAATCATGAGGAAAGCAGATTATGTGGCAACACTGAAGCAACATCTCAAGACATCAGCCAGGAAGTTAAAGCTTGGGCAGAAGTGGGTCTTCCAAATGGACAATGGCCCAAAACATACTGCCAAACTGGTTACAAAGTGGTTTAAGAAGAACCAAGGCAAAGTTTTGGAGTGGCCATCACAAAGCCCTGATCTTTATTTGGGGTCCATTGAAAAGTTTGCTATGGGGCCCTGCCACTTCTAGTTATAATTAAAGGAGCATTCTCACCACATTGATTGACTTTATACCCGTAGGCAATGGTAAATAAAGACTGTTACCAAATACATTGTTGATCTGATTTTACTTCCTTTCAAAGATGGAGCAGTTGTTGTCTCCTTCTTGTGTTCACAAGCTTTACTAGGTTACCGACCATCTCTCTCTGCACTAGCATTGGCTGGAATAATGATGTCACTCTCCGCTGTATCATACCAGCAGCACAGGAGCTTGTTTTTATTACTTACTGGCACAATTTAACTCCTTAAAGCATCTAATCATCATGCCCCGCTGTTAAAACTTCTCCATCACCAATTTTCCTCTAACAGGCTCAACTAGGTAGAGCAGAGCTAAAATGTCAGTCACTTCCTTAGAACAGCCCAAGACAGGAAGTGGAGAACCTCCAACAGCTTGAACAGGAAATTGACGCCTGAAGCTATACAAACACCCATATTCGGAACAGGAAGTCGGAGCCTGAAGCTGTAGAACCACCCACAGCCTGGACAGAAAGTGGGAACCTGAAGCTGTAGAATCACCACAGCTGTGAACAGGAAATCAGAGCCTTAAGTAGTAGAACTTCAGCCACAGATTCCTGGTAGATGTGAGTAAGGAACTTTCTGGAAGGAGCTGCAGTCAGTTAGTTTGGGAGGTTCCTAGAATTCTATTGAGACAAAGTGCAAAGTGAGTCCTGTGTTGGCCTGCTTACCTGTTGATGTCCGGTTTCACTTGGGTCTGGCTCAACAACACAAAAAACTAGTTCTCCTGGGGTTCAGAACAGCAACTCTTTGAAGTCAAAGCTGGAAAAAAGAAAGCTAAAATGTCAGTTCCCTTGGGGTTAGAGTGTTCCCTGAGGTAAAAGCTGAACCTGAATAAGGGACTATATTGAGAGGACTGCTCCCTAGTGCTCACTTGGGCTTGTTGAGAAAGGAATGAGTTAAATTGAAGGAATGCTGTGTTTGTTATCCAGTTGAAAAACAGGTGTTAACTGTTTTGCCCAATCACCCATTCTGCTCCCTTGCCTCTGCACCTGCACAACACCAAGGACACCTCGCACCAACATCACAGGCAAGAGAGGAACACAACTGTTGTCAGAGTGTACCTCAGGGGAGTAGGAGTACCATCACCTGCACCAAGCCACAAATTCCCATCGTCACTGTAATGGTGCTGTGGAATTAAGAAAGGCATGGAGCATGTGCTTCCACCGCGATGACTAGTAGGCCCATCCTCTCCTCTGCCTCCGCTGACTCATTACAAAACCACCCACAGCCTGAACAGGAAATGAGAGCCTGAAGCTGGAGAACTGCCCACAGTCTGAACAGGAAATAGGATTCTGAAGCTGAAGAACCACACACAGCCTGAACACAAAGTGGAGCCTGAAACTATAGAACCCCTCAAAGCCTGAACAGGAAGTGGGAGAATAAAGCTGTAGAACACCCCACAGCCTGAACAGGAAGTATCAGCCTAAAAAGTAAGTAGGAGCCTGAAGTTAGCTGTGAAGAGCAGGCTCTGGGAAAAAGCCTAATGTAAACACCCTTTAAGTATTGTAAAGTTAAAGCAAGTATACAAACTTCTAGATAAACAATCATTATAGATGTTTAGAGGATGGATAATGAGATGGTGGTATGTAAAATGAGACAAAGAAATGTATGAGGGCTAAACTAACTTCAAGTCTCTCTCACTCTCAAAAATTTCCTATACATAAGCACCTAAGAGCACAGGGAACATTTCATGTGTCCTTGGAAATATGCTCTAAATTCTACCTACAGGGCTATACTTCAGTGGAGAAGAGCTTTTGTCTCTTCATTGTCATTATCCGCTACTCTATTTGATGTGATGGTGAGTATTGATATGAAACGGCCAACCTCTATCTTTTAGGGAGAAACATTTAAGAGAGTACTAAATTTCAGCGTATGGACTATACATGGTGTAGGGGGTCAGCACAAAGGCAGGCACGAGAGCAGGTAGTCAATCATATAAATAAAGATTTATTTAAAGTTCATAAGTGTGCGCCAACAAAACAGCTTCTCTTCAGCATGTAATGCACCAGTGGCAAAATAAAAGTCCTTTCGTCAGGCAAAGATCGATAACATAAAC